>JAOTOM010001220.1:0-62061 GCA_034440615.1 Ashinkailepas kermadecensis
TGTGAGGTGACTTTTCAAGGGATACCAAAAGAAAAACCTTCAAACAGGATGGGGAGGAGTTAGGGTTGAAATCCGGTGATTCAGAAATAATGGTGGTAGGTATGGCCCCTCCACAGGACCGTTAATTTTGTCACTAATTATTCTATAAGACAAATATAAAGAATCTCCTATGAATTTTCTTTGTGCAAATCCGGGGACTTTTGAATGGGGTAGGTGGGCACCTTCCAAATCAGTTTGCCTCCTCTCGCAAATCCTAGGTACGCCATTGTCATGGCATGACATAATTTGACCTGTTGATGGCTATAATTCGCCGCAATGGACGGTGTACTCCGCGGCCCCGGTCCGCCACAGTGGACGGTGTGCTCCGCAGCCCCGGTCCGTTACAATGGACGGTACTCCACGGCCCTGATCCGCCACAGTGGTCGGTTTGCTCGGCGACCCTGATCCACCACAGTAGATGATGTACTCTGCGGTCCTGATCCGCCGCAGTGGACGCTATGCTTCGCGGCCCTAGTCCGGCATAGTAGGTGTGCCCCACGGCCCCGGTCCACCACAGTGAACGGTGTACTCCGCGACCCTGGTTTTCCGCAGTTCATGATGTACTCCGCGGCCCTGGTCCGCCACAGTGGACGGTGTGCTCCGCGGCTCCGGTCCGTTACGGTGAACCATATGCTCCGCGGCACCGGTCCTCCAGAGTGGATGGTGTGCTTCGCGGCTCTGGTCCGCCATAGTAGAAGGTGTGCTCCACAGCCCAGGTCCGCCACAGTGGACGGTGTGCTCTGCGACCCTGGCCCGCCACAGTGGACGTCAGGGTCGAAAGAAACGGGCTTTTCCTGGATTTTGCCATCCATAGCATTATCATGTTCACAAAATTATCCTCCATGTTGTTTCCTCCATGTGTTTTTAATTTTGACGTCTGATGGTGTTGTTCGACAATTAATTGCCCCGTGGTGTAAAGTGCTCAAGATTCACCTGAAGCTTCAAAGTGAGATTCTGATGCCAAGGTTTGAAGGAAAATATCCTGTCCGTATTCCATCACTGAGAAATTGTCTTCTCCTCATCCAGGATTGCAAAGTATAAATCCAACCCTGGTAGACGGTGCGTTCTCCACGGCCCTGGTCAGTCACAGTGAACGGTGTGGGATTAGTCATGGCTTTGCATCATCTTTCCGAGCAGTTTTCTGTGCATTAGTTGTCACTTTCTCCGCATTCTACCGTTCACCTTACCATTAATAGGTAGCAATGTCACCAATGCATTAATATTTCCCAATTCGTCACAGCTATTTAATCTGATTGAGACACAGCTGCTCTTGTTGTGCATATCGATCGATGAATATTGATGCCATCAGAAAAGCAAATTTTGTCAGCATCGAGACTGACCTTACTTCCACTAGAATAATGATTACAGGTACTGACAGCAGCGCGGCCAGAAATGCTTTTGGGTGCGGCACCCTTCTGGCCTTATTCAGTGTCCCTCGCATCTATATGAAGACTCCTTACGTCTGCCATGTGTTTCTAGTGTCCGACATTTTGCACCTCTTGATATTTGCTCTATATATGCTTTGTATTTGCTTTATATAATAAGGTCCAGTTACACGAAGTCGGGTCATCTCGGATCATTGTTTGTTCACACAATGTCATGGTGTGCTACTTCGGTGGCTCTAAAACCGAATACAAATTTCAATTCACAAAGAACAGTAGCATTCGGCATAAGACGACATTGCGGGCGCTATGTCGCCAAGGCAGCTGACGCGCACAAAAATCCCAACTCCACATACAAGACGGCAGTATAGAATATCCATGATACTTGACCTGACCTAACACCATTGATCTTCTCATATATTTGAAAGCAGAATGTCTATATCATTCTTATATCATGTTCTGCACGAAACGTTTTCCCCTTACTGCGATAAGAAGAGAAAATTTGACGTGACTTCCGTTTAGTAACCTTGACCTTGACTGAAATTTTGGGAAAGCAGAGTTATTGAATTTGATGAAAGAACAGTATGATCTGGATTTGGTGTTGCTATGCTGCAATTACTGCGAAAGGTGGCCTTTTGGAGATTTTGGAATATCATCCTCCTTGGTCCATCCCAAGTCAATTTCAAGGGGAATTAGAAATCAAATTTGTTAATGAGGTCAAGAAGGCAAATATGGTGGGGTTCAAGCACCACCAAAGGTATAGAAAAATCCGCACTACCTTTTGGAGGAAAGGATTACAAGTACTAGCAGGGTTGCAGTGAAAATGTTCCTGTTGCGACACATCTGGTGCGGGGCCCATTCCAATTCAACCGATTTGAAAACTTTTGAATTCTGGCATTATTTCTACTTTCCGAAGTTTTGTACTTTCTATTTCCGACTCTAGCAAAGAAACCATTCGAGCCGACACATTAATTTCAAAACCTTCGGATGGCACTTCTGGGAATCTCCTGGGCTGACCTTTTCGGACTCCTTGGCCGTGACCGGAGGGGCATGTATCCAGTATGCCCTACTCTTGCTCTTGGCTGCGCCATTGGGTACGGGTGGAGCTTTTAGAATGTTGTTTTTAAAAAAATAGTAGGACGATTGCGCTGATTGATGTCTGTGATCCGTTGTGCATTTTAATTTGCTTGGTGTCGTGTGTGGTGACTGACTAGACTTGGCGATCACGATGACTACATCAATGCACATGTTTGATCAGAGGACATTGTTTTCGATTTATATGCTTTTGTGGAAGCTGTGCCCCCTCCCCGACCCTGAACTCGCCCCACCAAAACTTTGGCTTCGCCCCTCCCTAATGTTAGGCACCAAGGAAATAGCTTCACCCATCGTCATCACAGTTCATGCCTGCTGTGCTCCGATGCTCCATCAAGGCCGGTGTGTTTTAGCCTGCATATGGGCGCAGAAATATTTTATTTAAGCCGGTGTGTGTTTGTTGGTGTGTGGAGTGAGGGGAGGGTGACGTTGACGATGACGATGACGATGACGATGACGATGACGATGACGATGACGATGACGATGACGATGACGATGACGATGACGATGACGATGACGATGACGATGACGATGACGATGACGATGACGATGACGATGACGATGACGATGACGATGACGATGACGATGACGATGACGATGACGATGACGATGACGATGGACCCGAGTCCACTGTATGACACTGTAGTCGCATGCTATGACTCAAAGTTTTTATGTTGACATGTGCTGTGTACTGCTCTTTTGCTTATGTGACTTCACCTGTTACTGGGCGATTTTGCCCGTTGGCGAGGATGCTGAATAAGCATAAGCATATACATCGTCAAATAAAAAATCAGAATTATTGAGGTCTGAACATATAGTGGGCGAAATTCGATTAGTTTTGGTTCGGGGGTGGTCAAGTACGTTGACACTTCGCCCCCCCCGCCCCAATGTTTTTTTCTCAAAAATCGACACTCCTGGCCCATTGCGTATAATTATCCGTACCTGGTGTGTCACGGACGTGACAAGGAAGGAATTAAACACTTCAGGCACTCGATTCAATACTCTGACATCGAAACCCTTATGTTTCTGACTTAATTCGATATTTATTCCCGACAACGAATATGTTTCCAGCCAGACGAGCCCGTAACCTTCGATCAAGGCCGGAAGTTCCTTGCGATGCTCTTATCGTTAAAGGCAGAGTTAGCAATGTCGCCTAGATTTGATGACGTCATGGACGAAAAGTTTGTCTGGAACGATTCTGGTTTTCAAGTTAGGTTAGGTTATATTTTCCTATAATATATTTTATACGTTATGCTACGTTACCTTAGTCTAGGTTAGGTTAGGTTAGGTTATTTTATGTTTTGTCCATGATTTACCTATTCATATGTAATTTTTGAACTCTTGATTCTTAGCAGAACACTCAGCAAATGTCAGTAGACAAACCAGACACAGCCACGCGCAAGATACGCCACGTATCAGTGTAAGTTTAGCTTCGCCGCGTGCGAGTTGTGCTCCAGTATCTCACATAATTATTAAGCTTTCTTTTTGAGGACAGTCACGCAAGTTTGGATTTTTTCGATAACACGGTGTCGTTCCCAGCAAGGCTATTCGCTCAAATTGTTCCAAGGTCTGCCAGTATTTGTTTTTTTCACGGAATTCCACGGCCACGAGATTCATAATTTCCTTCTCGAAGCTTTATAAGCTGCAGTCCGAACGCCATGCTGGTCAGTCCGACACCATCGAGGTACAAACAGCCGAGCCACAGCCCGGACGATCCCATTAAGGTATGTAAATGTTTGCAACGTTAACTCATGACATACCGTTTATATCGTATAACATTTCTTCCGTATCTTGTTCATGACGTCATCAATTGTATCGACCATCGTTGACTTAAAAGTAATCATTTGCAGAGAAAATGAATAGTCGCATCGTTTTCACCACATCAAAAACATCGTATTCAAGAAAAAATCATAAGAATTAAACTTTACCCAGATCTCCAAATTTACCGATACTTATTGCTTGTGCAGTGTGAGCATGTCCGAAATATCAGGTATATGTATACTTGATTGACATTTATGAAGTATACTTTGGTTGTCATTTCATCTACTGCTGCCCTGGAAATTGGTTTATAACTGCATCCTTTGCTGATTAAACCATAACGCCAATTTGTCATCTGGTTGTCATGCGTTAGCTCCCATATGCCGTAGAGCTGAGTGCAGTCTCCACGGAAATCAGAAAGCGTATTGTAATTTGCTGATGTTCGTAAGCTTAATTCTACTTATTTCAGCAGGGTCCCTGGCAAAACTTTTTTTTATTATTGAAGCTGGTGTGAGAATTAGAATTAGCGATCGCTTCTAATTTACGCTCAGCATTATGCGAGGTCTGCTCTCTCTCTCTCTCTCTCTCTCTCTCTCTCTCTCTCTCTCTCTCTCTCTCTCTCTCTCTCTCTCTCTCTCTCTCTCTCTCTCTCTCTCTCTCTCTCTCTCTCTCTCTCTCTCTCTCTCTCTCTCTCTCTCTCTCTCTCTCTCTCTCTCTCTCTCTCTCTCTCTCTCTCTCTCTCTCTCTCTCTCTCTCTGTCTCTGTCTCTGTCTCTCTCTCTCTCTCTCTCTCTCTCTCTCTCTCTCTCTCTCTCTCTCTCTCTCTCTCTCTCTCTCTCTCTCTCTCTCTCTCTCTCTCTTTCTCTGTCTCTGTCTCTGTCTCTGTCTCTGTCTCTGTCTCTGTCTCTGTCTCTGTCTCTGTCTCTGTCTCTGTCTCTGTCTCTGTCTCTGTCTCTGTCTCTGTCTCTGTCTCTGTCTCTGTCTCTGTCTCTGTCTCTGTCTCTGTCTCTGTCTCTGTCTCTGTCTCTGTCTCTGTCTCTGTCTCTGTCTCTGTCTCTGTCTCTGTCTCTGTCTCTGTCTCTGTCTCTGTCTCTGTCTCTGTCTCTGTCTCTGTCTCTGTCTCTGTCTCTGTCTCTGTCTCTGTCTCTGTCTCTGTCTCTGTCTCTGTCTCTGTCTCTGTCTCTGTCTCTGTCTCTGTCTCTGTCTCTGTCTCTGTCTCTGTCTCTGTCTCTGTCTCTGTCTCTGTCTCTGTCTCTGTCTCTGTCTCTGTCTCTGTCTCTGTCTCTGTCTCTGTCTCTGTCTCTGTCTCTGTCTCTGTCTCTGTCTCTGTCTCTGTCTCTGTCTCTGTCTCTGTCTCTGTCTCTGTCTCTGTCTCTGTCTCTGTCTCTGTCTCTGTCTCTGTCTCTGTCTCTGTCTCTGTCTCTGTCTCTGTCTCTGTCTCTGTCTCTGTCTCTGTCTCTGTCTCTGTCTCTGTCTCTGTCTCTGTCTCTGTCTCTATCTCTATCTCTATCTCTATCTCTATCTCTATCTCTATCTCTCTCTCTCTCTCTCTCTCTCTCTCTCTCTCGCACGCACGCACGCACGCACGCACGCACGCTCACTCACTCACTCACTCACTCACTCACTCTCACCCTCACTCTATCTTGTTCCTGAACGGCATTAAAAATCCGTCGATTGCCGCTGTAAAATCTGCTACAGACGAATGCCGGGTATGGTACGAAGCCATCTGTAGCAGCCCAAACATTTTCTGATATTTACTCCTCCAGGTCCACAAAATATTGCACGACAGGGGCACTGTTAGCGAGAGAGGGGGCACTAAAGTCATGGTATGGTAAGAGAGGGGGCACTAAGGTCATGGTATGGTAAGAGAGAGGGCACTAAAGTCATGGTATGGTAAGAGAGGGGGCACTAAAGTCATGGTATGGTAAGAGAGGGGGCACTAAAGTCATGGTATGTACCACCAAGTGTCTGGATGGTTCGCTTGGGTCAAATCTTGGATCCGCCGCTGCACAGCTCGGTATTTTCCATGCAATATTTCTTTCAGAAGCTATGGTGCTCAGATGAAGAAGTGTGCTGTTCTTGACATGGGTGGAGAAGCTTGGAAAACTTGTGGGCGGCGCTCAATACATGGAGGAACTAATGGTCCATGGTAATAGCCGTCTCACCCCGCACATGGGGCTGTCGCGGGCAACGGCCATCTTGGAACGCCATATTGAGACAAGTTTGAGCCAGGAGCATGCATAATATATCGAAGTATTGATGATATCAGCAGGCAGAAGATCAGCTCTCGAAGTGCCATCTGATGTGCACAATGGCTTGCGCAAGCTACAGGGAAACGTCCACTTGAAGGGTCAGTTTAATATTCTTTAAAATAACGGACAAAGCAGAGCTCATCTAGTACCAGCGTCCGAGCAGGAAGGCTGTCTGCCGAAGCTAAATAACGGACAAAGCAGAGCTCATCTAGTACCAGCGTCCGAGCAGGAAGGCTGTCTGCCGAAGCTAAATAACGGACAAAGCAGAGCTCATCTAGTACCAGCGTCCGAGCAGGAAGGCTGTCTGCCGAAGCTAAATAACGGACAAAGCAGAGCTCATCTAGTACCAGCGTCCGAGCAGGAAGGCTGTCTGCCGAAGCTAAATAACGGACAAAGCAGAGCTCATCTAGTACCAGCGTCCGAGCAGGAAGGCTGTCTGCCGAAGCTAAATAACGGACAAAGCAGAGCTCATCTAGTACCAGCGTCCGAGCAGGAAGGCTGTCTGCCGAAGCTAAATAACGGACAAAGCAGAGCTCATCTAGTACCAGCGTCCGAGCAGGAAGGCTGTCTGCCGAAGCTAAATAACGGACAAAGCAGAGCTCATCTAGTACCAGCGTCCGAGCAGGAAGGCTGTCTGCCGAAGCTAAATAACGGACAAAGCAGAGCTCATCTAGTACCAGCGTCCGAGCAGGAAGGCTGTCTGCCGAAGCTAAATAACGGACAAAGCAGGAGCTCATCTAGTACCAGCGTCCGAGCAGGAAGGCTGTCTGCCGAAGCTAAATAACGGACAAAGCAGAGCTCATCTAGTACCAGCGTCCGAGCAGGAAGGCTGTCTGCCGTCCGAGCTAAATAACGGACAAAGCAGAGCTCGTCTAGTACCGCGTCCGAGCAGGAAGGCTGTCTGCCGCTAAATAAGCGGCGAGCAGGAAGGCTGTCTGCCGTCCGAGCAGGAAGGCTGTCTGCCGTCCGAGCAGGAAGGCTGTCTGCCGTCCGAGCAGGGAAGGCTGTCTGCCGTCCGAGCAGGAAGGCTGTCTGCCGTCCGAGCAGGGCTCGTCCGAGCAGGAAGGCTGTCTGCCGTCCGAGCAGGAAGGCTGTCTGCCGTCCGAGCAGGAAGGCTGTCTGCCGTCCGAGCAGGAAGGCTGTCTGCCGTCCGAGCAGGAAGGCTGTCTGCCGTCCGAGCAGGAAGGCTGTCTGCCGTCCGAGCAGGAAGGCTGTCTGCCGTCCGAGCAGGAAGGCTGTCTGCCGTCCGAGCAGGAAGGCTGTCTGCCGTCCGAGCAGGAAGGCTGTCTGCCGTCCGAGCAGGAAGGCTGTCTGCCGTCCGAGCAGGAAGGCTGTCTGCCGTCCGAGCAGGAAGGCTGTCTGCCGTCCGAGCAGGGAAGGCTGTCTGCCGTCCGAGCAGGAAGGCTGTCTGCCGTCCGAGCAGGAAGGCTGTCTGCCGTCCGAGCAGGAAGGCTGTCTGCCGTCCGAGCAGGAAGGCTGTCTGCCGTCCGAGCAGGAAGGCTGTCTGCCGTCCGAGCAGGAAGGCTGTCTGCCGTCCGAGCAGGAAGGCTGTCTGCCGTCCGAGCAGGAAGGCTGTCTGCCGTCCGAGCAGGAAGGCTGTCTGCCGTCCGAGCAGGAAGGCTGTCTGCCGTCCGAGCAGGAAGGCTGTCTGCCGTCCGAGCAGGAAGGCTGTCTGCCGTCCGAGCAGGAAGGCTGTCTGCCGTCCGAGCAGGAAGGCTGTCTGCCGTCCGAGCAGGAAGGCTGTCTGCCGTCCGAGCAGGAAGGCTGTCTGCCGTCCGAGCAGGAAGGCTGTCTGCCGTCCGAGCAGGAAGGCTGTCTGCCGTCCGAGCAGGAAGGCTGTCTGCCGTCCGAGCAGGAAGGCTGTCTGCCGTCCGAGCAGGAAGGCTGTCTGCCGTCCGAGCAGGAAGGCTGTCTGCCGTCCGAGCAGGAAGGCTGTCTGCCGTCCGAGCAGGAAGGCTGTCTGCCGTCCGAGCAGGAAGGCTGTCTGCCGTCCGAGCAGGAAGGCTGTCTGCCGTCCGAGCAGGAAGGCTGTCTGCCGTCCGAGCAGGAAGGCTGTCTGCCGTCCGAGCAGGAAGGCTGTCTGCCGTCCGAGCAGGAAGGCTGTCTGCCGTCCGAGCAGGAAGGCTGTCTGCCGTCCGAGCAGGAAGGCTGTCTGCCGTCCGAGCAGGAAGGCTGTCTGCCGTCCGAGCAGGAAGGCTGTCTGCCGTCCGAGCAGGAAGGCTGTCTGCCGTCCGAGCAGGAAGGCTGTCTGCCGTCCGAGCAGGAAGGCTGTCTGCCGTCCGAGCAGGAAGGCTGTCTGCCGTCCGAGCAGGAAGGCTGTCTGCCGTCCGAGCAGGAAGGCTGTCTGCCGTCCGAGCAGGAAGGCTGTCTGCCGTCCGAGCAGGAAGGCTGTCTGCCGTCCGAGCAGGAAGGCTGTCTGCCGTCCGAGCAGGAAGGCTGTCTGCCGTCCGAGCAGGGAAGGCTGTCTGCCGTCCGAGCAGGAAGGCTGTCTGCCGTCCGAGCAGGAAGGCTGTCTGCCGTCCGAGCAGGAAGGCTGTCTGCCGTCCGAGCAGGAAGGCTGTCTGCCGTCCGAGCAGGAAGGCTGTCTGCCGTCCGAGCAGGAAGGCTGTCTGCCGTCCGAGCAGGAAGGCTGTCTGCCGTCCGAGCAGGAAGGCTGTCTGCCGTCCGAGCAGGAAGGCTGTCTGCCGTCCGAGCAGGAAGGCTGTCTGCCGTCCGAGCAGGAAGGCTGTCTGCGTCAGCAGGAAGGCTGTCTGCCGTCCGAGCAGGAAGGCTGTCTGCCGTCGAGGGCTGTCTGCCGTCCGAGCAGGAAGGCTGTCTGCCGTCCGAGCAGGAAGGGCTGTCTGCCGTCCGAGCAGGAAGGCTGTCTGCCGTCCGAGCAGGAAGGCTGTCTGCCGTCCGAGAGGAAGGCTGTCTGCCGTCGAGCAGGAAGGCTGTCTGCCGTCCGAGCAGGAAGGCTGTCCGAGCAGGAAGGCTGTCTGCCGTCCGAGCAGGAAGGCTGTCTGCCGTCCGAGCAGGAAGGCTGTCTGCCGTCCGAGCAGGAAGGCTGTCTGCCGTCCGAGCAGGAAGGCTGTCTGCCGTCCGAGCAGGAAGGCTGTCTGCCGTCCGAGCAGGAAGGCTGTCTGCCGTCCGAGCAGGAAGGCTGTCTGCCGTCCGAGCAGGAAGGCTGTCTGCCGTCCGAGCAGGAAGGCTGTCTGCCGTCCGAGCAGGAAGGCTGTCTGCTGTAGTAGATTTGTGGGTCTGCGTCCGAGCAGGAAGGCTGTCTGCCGTCCGAGCAGGAAGGCTGTCTGCCGTCCGAGCAGGAAGGCTGTCTGCCGTCCGAGCAGGAAGGCTGTCTGCCGTCCGAGCAGGAAGGCTGTCTGCCGTCCGAGCAGGAAGGCTGTCTGCCGTCCGAGCAGGAAGGCTGTCTGCCGTCCGAGCAGGAAGGCTGTCTGCCGTCCGAGCAGGAAGGCTGTCTGCCGTCCGAGCAGGAAGGCTGTCTGCCGTCCGAGCAGGAAGGCTGTCTGCCGTCCGAGCAGGAAGGCTGTCTGCCGTCCGAGCAGGAAGGCTGTCTGCCGTCCGAGCAGGAAGGCTGTCTGCCGTCCGAGCAGGAAGGCTGTCTGCCGTCCGAGCAGGAAGGCTGTCTGCCGTCCGAGCAGGAAGGCTGTCTGCCGTCCGAGCAGGAAGGCTGTCTGCCGTCCGAGCAGGAAGGCTGTCTGCCGTCCGAGCAGGAAGGCTGTCTGCCGTCCGAGCAGGAAGGCTGTCTGCCGTCCGAGCAGGAAGGCTGTCTGCCGTCCGAGCAGGAGGCGGAAGGCTGTCTGCCGTCCGGGAGGCTGTCTGCCGTCCGAGCAGGAAGGCTGTCTGCCGTCCGAGCAGGAAGGCTGTCTGCCGTCCGAGCAGGAAGGCTGTCTGCCGTCCGAGCAGGAAGGCTGTCTGCCGTCCGAGCAGGAAGGCTGTCTGCCGTCCGGAGCAGGAAGGCTGTCTGCCGTCCGAGCAGGAAGGCTGTCTGCCGTCCGAGCAGGAAGGCTGTCTGCCGTCCGAGCAGGAAGGCTGTCTGCCGTCCGAGCAGGAAGGCTGTCTGCGATCGAGCAGGAGCTGTCTGCCGTCCGAGCAGGAAGGCTGTCTGCCGTCCGAGCAGGAAGGCTGTCTGCCGTCCGAGCAGGAAGGCTGTCTGCCGTCCGAGCAGGAAGGCTGTCTGCCGTCCAGCAGGAAAGTGCGCGTCCGAGCAGGAAGGCTGTCTGCCGTCCGAGCAGGAAGGCTGTCTGCCGTCCGAGCAGGAAGGCTGTCTGCCGTCCGAGCAGGAAGGCTGTCTGCCGTCCGAGCAGGAAGGCTGTCTGCCGTCCGAGCAGGAAGGCTGTCTGCCGTTCGAGCAGGAAGGCTGTCTGCCGTCCGAGCAGGAAGGCTGTCTGCCGTCCGAGCAGGGGGGCTGTCTGCCGTCCGAGCAGGAAGGCTGTCTGCCGTCCGAGCAGGAAGGCTGTCTGCCGTCCGAGCAGGAAGGCGTGTCTGCCGTCCGAGCAGGAAGGCTGTCTGCCGTCCGAGCAGGAAGGCTGTCTGCAAGGCTGTCCGAGCAGGAAGGCTGTCTGCCGTCCGAGCAGGAAGGCTGTCTGTCGTCCGAGCAGGAAGGCTGTCTGCCGTCCGAGCAGGAAGGCTGTCTGCCGTCCGAGCAGGGAAGGCTGTCTGCCGTCCGAGCAGGAAGGCTGTCTGCCGTCCGAGCAGGAAGGTTGTCTGCCGTCCGAGCAGGAAGGCTGTCTGCCGTCCGAGTAGGAAGGCTGTTGCCGTCGAGTAGGTGCTGTTGCCGTCGAGAAGGTTGTTGCCGTCCGAGCAGGAAGGCTGTCTGCCGTGAGCAGGAAGGCTGTCTGCTGTCCGGGTAGGAAGGCTGTCTGCCGTGAGCAGGAAGGCTGTTCTGCTGTCCGAGCAGGAAGGCTGTCTGCCGTCGAGCAGGAAGGTTTGCCGGGTCCGGAGCAGAAGGCTGTCTGCCGTGAGCAGGAAGGTGTGCCGTCCGAGCAGGTAAGGTCCGCTGTCCGAGCAGGAAGGCTGTCTGCCGCCGAAGCTAAGCAGAGCTCGTCTGCGTCCAGCAGGAAGGCTGTCTGCCGTCCGAGCAGGGTCCCGAGCAGAAGGCTGTGTCTGTCCGTCCGAGCAGGAAGGCTGTCTGCCGTCCGAGCAGGAAGGCTGTCTGCCGTCCGAGCAGGAAGGCTGTCTGCCGTCCGAGCAGGAAGGCTGTCTGCCGTCCGAGCAGGAAGGCTGTCTGCCGTCCGAGCAGGAAGGCTGTCTGCCGTCCGAGCAGGAAGGCTGTCTGCCGTCCGAGCAGGAAGGCTGTCTGCCGTCCGAGCAGGAAGGCTGTCTGCCGTCCGAGCAGGAAGGCTGTCTGCCGTCCGAGCAGGAAGGCTGTCTGCCGTCCGAGCAGGAAGGCTGTCTGCCGTCCGAGCAGGAAGCTGTCTGCCGTCCGAGCAGGAAGGCTGTCTGCCGTCCGAGCAGGAAGGCTGTCTAGCCGTCCGAGCAGGAAGGCTGTCTGCCGTCCGAGCAGGAAGGCTGTCTGCCGTCCGAGCGGAAGGCTGTCTGCCGTCCGAGCAGGAAGGCTCGTCTGCCGTCCGAGCAGGAAGGCTGTCTGCCGTCCGACAGAAGGCTGTCCGCCGTCCGAGCAGGAAGGCTGTCTGTCCCGTCCGAGCAGGAAGGCTGTCTGCCGTCCGAGCAGGAAGGCTGTCTGCCGTCCGAGCAGGAAGGCTGTCTGCCGCCGAGCAGGAAGCTGTCTGCCGTCCGAGCAGGAAGGCTGTCTAGTCCCGTCCGAGCAGGAAGGCTGTCTGCCGTCCGAGCAGGAAAGGCTGTCTGCCGTCCGAGCAGGAGGGGGGGGGGTGCCGTCCGAGCAGGAAGGCTGTCTGCCGTCCGAGCAGGAAGGCTGTCTGCCGTCCGAGCAGGAAGGCTGTCTGCCGTCCGAGCAGGAAGGCTGTCTGCCGTCCGAGCAGGAAGGCTGTCTGCCGTCCGAGCAGGAAGGCTGTCTGCCGTCCGAGCAGGAAGGCTGTCTGCCGTCCGAGCAGGAAGGCTGTCTGCCGTCCGAGCAGGAAGGCTGTCTGCCGTCCGAGCAGGAAGGCTGTCTGCCGTCCGAGCAGGAAGGCTGTCTGCCGTCCGAGCAGGAAGGCTGTCTGCCGTCCGAGCAGGAAGGCTGTCTGCCGTCCGAGCAGGAAGGCTGTCTGCCGTCCGAGCAGGGAAGGCTGTCTGCCGTCCGAGCAGGAAGGCTGTCTGCCGTCCGAGCAGGAAGGCTGTCTGCCGTCCGAGCAGGAAGGCTGTCTGCCGTCCGGAGCAGGAAGGCTGTCTGCCGTCCGAGCAGGAAGGCTGTCTGCCGTCCGAGCAGGAAGGCTGTCTGCCGTCCGAGCAGGAAGGCTGTCTGCCGTCCGAGCAGGAAGGCTGTCTGCCGTCCGAGCAGGAAGGCTGTCTGCCGTCCGAGCAGGAAGGCTGTCTGCCGTCCGAGCAGGAAGGCTGTCTGCCGTCCGAGCAGGAAGGCTGTCTGCCGTCCGAGCAGGAAGGCTGTCTGCCGTCCGAGCAGGAAGGCTGTCTGCCGTCCGAGCAGGAAGGCTGTCTGCCGTCCGAGCAGGAAGGCTGTCTGCCGTCCGAGCAGGAAGGCTGTCTGCCGTCCGAGCAGGAAGGCTGTCTGGCCGTCCGAGAGGAAGGCTGTCTGCCGTCCGAGCAGGAAGGCTGTCTGCCGTCCGAGCAGGAAGGCTGTCTGCCGTCCGAGCAGGAAGGCTGTCTGCCGTCCGAGCAGGAAGGCTGTCTCGCCGTCCGAGCAGGAAGGCTGTCTGCCGTCCGAGCAGGAAGGTTCTGTCTCCGTCCGAGCAGGAAGGCTGTCTGCCGTCCGAGCAGGAAGGCTGTCTGCCGTCCGAGCAGGAAGGCTGTCTGCCGTCCGAGCAGGAAGGCTGTCTGCCGTCCGAGCAGGAAGGCTGTCTGCCGTCCGAGCAGGAAGGCTGTCTGCCGTCCGAGCAGGAAGGCTGTCTGCCGTCCGAGCAGGAAGGCTGTCTGCCGTCCGAGCAGGAAGGCTGTCTGCCGTCCGAGCAGGAAGGCTGTCTGCCGTCCGAGCAGGAAGGCTGTCTGCCGTCCGAGCAGGAAGGCTGTCTGCCGTCCGAGCAGGAAGGCTGTCTGCCGTCCGAGCAGGAAGGCTGTCTGCCGTCCGAGCAGGAAGGCTGTCTGCCGTCCGAGCAGGAAGGCTGTCTGCCGTCCGAGCAGGAAGGCTGTCTGCCGTCCGAGCAGGAAGAGGCTGTCTGCCGTCCGAGCAGGGAAGGCTGTCTGCCGTCCGAGCAGGAAGGCTGTCTGCCGTCCGAGCAGGAAGGCTGTCTGCCGTCCGAGCAGGAAGGCTGTCTGCCGTCCGAGCAGGAAGGCTGTCTGCCGTCCGAGCAGGAAGGCTGTCTGCCGTCCGAGCAGGAAGGCTGTCTGCCCTCCCCGGAAGAGGGAGGTTTTCCTGAGAAGGTTGCCGTCCGAGCAGGAAGGCTGTCTGC
The DNA here is from genome assembly GCA_034440615.1 of Ashinkailepas kermadecensis. Taxonomy (NCBI): domain Eukaryota; kingdom Metazoa; phylum Arthropoda; class Thecostraca; family Neolepadidae; genus Ashinkailepas; species Ashinkailepas kermadecensis. The sequence goes on from JAOTOM010001220.1 coordinate 13,980, forward strand.
CGTCCGAGCAGGAAGGCTGTCTGCCGTCCGAGCAGGAAGGCTGTCTGCCGTCCGAGCAGGAAGGCTGTCTGCCGTCCGAGCAGGAAGGCTGTCTGCCGTCCGAGCAGGAAGGCTGTCTGCCGTCCGAGCAGGAAGGCTGTCTGCCGTCCGAGCAGGAAGGCTGTCTGCCGTCCGAGCAGGAAGGCTGTCTGCCGTCCGAGCAGGAAGGCTGTCTGCCGTCCGAGCAGGAAGGCTGTCTGCCGTCCGAGCAGGAAGGCTGTCTGCCGTCCGAGCAGGAAGGCTGTCTGCCGTCCGAGCAGGAAGGCTGTCTGCCGTCCGAGCAGGAAGGCTGTCTGCCGTCCGAGCAGGAAGGCTGTCTGCCGTCCGAGCAGGAAGGCTGTCTGCCGTCCGAGCAGGAAGGCTGTCTGCCGTCCGAGCAGGAAGGCTGTCTGCCGAAGCTAAATTGAACATTTCCCGTTACCGACGCTATTAGTTAAAGCTGGAGAGGGGATGGCGGTCTCCCTTCTCTCCCCTACAGGTGCCAACTGCAGTGCTTCGGGCAAAGATATGTATTCAGTTCAACAGACACCACTTCAAATTAAACAACAAGCCAGCTTTGCTCAGTGGCATGCGCTGACGTCATATTGTGCTTGAACACAAGGTCACTACTCTCCTTTGTTATTGCCATAATCGAGTTTGCTTACACGCTATCCACCGATACAGAAAGAGGCGAGGGCTGGCTTTGCATACAGTTTAAACACGAGTCGAACAACACATCTGCCACCAGTGACTCCGACAAACGATGGAACGCCACATGGCTCAGCGTCAAACGCCGAGAGTCGTTTGACGCTGAGCAGCGCCTGGTGGTCGGCGTGGCGTTGTTGAGCCACGTCTTGTCAAAGACGGCTACTACTAGGTAGGTATGCACCCATCTGAGGTGGGGCTGCTGTGGAATCATGCCTGCACAGGCCCAATGCAGGCTAGCCCAATAAATAAGCATGAAATGTTTGTGGAAAGGAAATAGGTCTGCTTTTCTGGATTTGTTCAATACCAAGGCGCACATCTCTGAAACAACGGTTTCTGTCACTGGAGCCGTGGAAGTTGAGGAGAAATGATCTCGATTCCCCGGGATCCCAACTCATTTGTGGTAAAAACAATCTGGATCAATCCATAGATTACCTGGTACCAAATACAGTCAGTCCATTCGGCCAGGTCTGGCAATTACAAGAACGTATCCAAAAGTATAGGTTGCGGCTTGGTAGAATTATTTGGTGTTCCAACACGTGATTTAACCGCAGTGTTTTTACATAGCAGCTTACACTGAATGCTAAAACGTGAAAATGATTAGTGTTGCACTGGCAGAACCAAAGATATTTCCAGCAATGAAAAAGGTAAATTGTACTCTGATGTTTTGAGCAACATTTATTTCCTTATTGAAAATGAGTTTGGTGTTCCCTCCAAATACTTGCAGTGAATACCAGTAGGTATTTGGTGACCATTAGGAGGGAAAAAAAGTATTGGTGTTGCATCCGCAATACACAAAGTACACGAGCCTCCACTCCTGACTGAGGGGGAACGGAGGAAAGGGTGGCTGCCATGAGGAAATTGGGTATGTGGGGAGGAGCAGGATGAGGGTGTCGGCTTGTTGAGGTTATTTCCACCGACACGAAGAAATCAGGGCACAGAGAAAGACCCGGACCAAGTTGTGAACACGGCAACTGCTCAACATATTTGAAATACCAGTTGGGAGCGCCTTGCGCTAACCAACCAAACTAATGGTCCCCGTAAGCAGAGGCGCGGCCAGGGCCCCCCTCCTTAGCACCCAAAAATACACTAGATGAAACGAGAAGTTTTGAGATCTTCAGCACACAAAACCCTAAATGTTCGCGCGCCGAAAGCTTTCTCCGTTTCATCCCATTGTTTTGAGCCGGTACCCCTTAGGAAAATCCTGGCCGCGCCACTGCTGGTAGGCATGCATCAGCACCGCCGAACGACTACAAGGCACCTGGCAGCACTTTGGCATCGACGCAGATTTGCAGCTCTGGTGGTGAACTGAGCCAGCCGGCGGTATTCAGTTTGGTCCGATCTTCAGCGGCGAACATCCGGCCGGAAGGCGCCATCGGTCTTCAATGTAGACAGTCGGCGGTATTCAGTTTGGTCCGATCTTCAGCGGAGAACATCCGGCCGGAAGGCGCCACCGGTCTTCAATGTAGACAGTCGGCGGTATTCAGTTTGGTCCGATCTTCAGCGAAGAACATCCGGCCGGAAGGCGCCACCGGTCTTCAATGTGGGCAGACCGCCGAATAATTGTCAGGCTACGTGGCGGCTGAGACGCAACGGCTCCCGAATGCTCGCGCGCAATTTGCGACTACTGCACTAAACTACATCGTATCAATCTAAAACACATTATCTTGAAAAGTATCAGCTGTGTCAAGAGTGTCAATGATAGGTCTTAGTATTTGTCGAAAGCCTGTTCGATTGTAAAATATTTATCGCCCATTGTCTCATTATTCTCGGTTGAGTGGGCTATCTATCCACAACGTAGTGTTTATTGACACGGAAAGAGTCAAATAACGGCCTGCTGCCGCCGATTTCCCTTCGATGACAGGCGACTTTTATCATGTCAAGAATTTTGACCGAGCTGTCCCATGGCAAACTACCAAAAACACGAACTGGATCAAGTTAAATATTACCAAACAACATTTAGCCAGGAAAAGACAATCTATGCTATACTATGTTAAATGTAGCTCTGCGATGTATTCAACAACTGTTTAGTTCGCCCTATCTCAATATTTTTTGTGTGTATATCTGCAGCAACTACATCCATTGTATTGATGTATGTGGAACGTGCCAGACGGGGACTGGTCCCTTCTGAAAATGCAATCCAACAGCCAAAGAGCAACAACAATCATAATCAGTCAATAAACATAGCAATAGAAACTTCAAAACCGACCACGTCCGCACTTGCCAGCCGGTTCTAGCTCCGCCCTGTGCAGCGCCGTGCTAAGGCTTCGTTCTCAGGCACTGGAATTCCGCTCACAATCGGAGAGTCAACACACGTACATATACAAGGCGAGGCCGCCGGCGGCTGCCCATTCAGCGCCGGCTATGTACACCGGTCACGCTGGCCGGCCCCACGTGTCAGTAAACACGCGCCGCTCGGGCCGCCAGGCGAACGCCGGCCGGCACTCAACAACAAATCGCGACCGACGGCCAAAATCGAGCGGCGCGCGTCGACGCGTGGACGGTGGCGGGAAGGCCTGCTGCTGGTCTCGGCCGTCTGAGAGGCACTTGTGGCGCCACTGCTGCGGCGGCTCGCCGACGGCCGCCTCACAGCAGCGAATCCCAGTCGTACTCAACGTCAATGTCGTCGGCCAGCTCGGGCTGCAGCTGCGTCGAGCTGCTCACGTCGGCGCACAGCGTGGTCAGACTCTGCAGCTGGGCGCGCTCGATCTTGAGGCCGGACGGCGCCGCCTCGTCGGGCACCTCGTTGATGGTGACGGTGGCTCCCGAGCCGTGGTTGCGCAGCGACAGCGACGACGAGAGGAAGCTGTTGCCGAGGCCGGCGGCGGCCGCCAGCTGTAGCTGGGCGCTCGGCGCTGACTCGCCGGCCGGCTCGAACGGCGCGCAGCTGGTCTCGGGCACCGTCTGCTCCGGCTGGTACGTCTGCAGCACGGCCACGTGTCATGTGTCGAAAGTCAGCTGGTCTCGGGCACCGTCTGCTCCGGCTGGTACGTCTGCAACACGGCCATGTGTCATGTGTCCAAAGTCAGCTGGTCTCGGACACCGTCTGTTCCGGCTGGTACGTCTGCAGCAGGGCCACGTGTCATGTGTCCAAAGTCAGCTGGTCTCGGGCACCGTCTGCTCCGGCTGGTACGTCTGCAACAGGGCCACGTGTCATGTGTCCAAAGTCAGCTGGTCTCGGGCACCGTCTGCTCCGGCTGGTACGTCTGCAGCAGGGCCACGTGTCATGTGTCCAAAGTCAGCTGGTCTCGGGCACCGTCTGCTCCGGCTGGTACGTCTGCAGCAGGGCCACGTGTCATGTGTCCAAAGTCAGCTGGTCTCGAACACCGTCTGTTCCGGCTGGTACGTCTGCAGCAGGGCCACGTGTCATGTGTCCAAAGTCAGCTGGTCTCGAACACCGTCTGTTCCGGCTGGTACGTCTGCAGCAGGGTCATGTGTCCAAAGTCAGCTGGTCTCGAACACCGTCTGTTCCGGCTGGTACGTCTGCAGCAGGGTCATGTGTCCAAAGTCAGCTGGTCTCGAACACCGTCTGTTCCGGCTGGTACGTCTGCAGCAGGGCCACGTGTCATGTGTCCAAAGTCAGCTGGTCTCGGACACCGTCTGTTCGGGCTGGTACGTCTGCAGCAGGGCCACGTGTCATGTGTCCAAAGTCAGTTTCACTTATGTGTAGTTCAGAGGCGCATCAACTGCATTACTTGTGTATCAGATGCAAGACAAATTATATAATTTTGCTGCCGAAGATGTAGCTACAAATGCCAACTGGCATACATGCCATGTCACAATGTACAATGGTATATGCAAATGTCAAATGGAATTGTGTGCAATCGTATGGCATGATTCTAGGTCTGTGCACCGCCGAGGACTACTTCAAAAGCATGTAAGCGGTGACTGAAGGTCATTATTGCCAGGTGTGCTTCATTATCATGTATTTATCCCCTGGATGCACTGATACAGACAGACGGAAGATGGCAATGAATCTATAAACATATGACTTGGGATGTAAACATTTTCCCTGTTGTGTGATGCTCTCTACCTAATTTGTCGGTGTTGGACACCCTGGGGAGGCACGGTGTCGCCCGCAGCCTGACAAATGGTTGCATTTGTGAGGATGTCGGCAGGCAACACGGCGCTGTGTGTGGCTGAAGGGTGAACAGTGACCTGAGCTGCCGACCGGTACCGGGCTGCGTTTGGACTCGTGTGTCTGCAGAGGCTATTCTTGGCAGACCTACACCACCGGGACTCCAACAACCACGGTTTTAGTGGCAATGTGCCCAAGAAGCAGTATTTTAACTTTCAGCTAGATTCAATGCAAAGGCCAAGACGTCAAATCGTGTATATGTACCAAAAGTTGATGCTTTTGAGCAGCTCGAGCTTCCTATAATCCTGCGTTGTCATGAACCACCCAATTTAGAAGCCAATGTGCCTTCGGATATATCATCTTCTGAGTCTATTCTTGGCAGACCTACTGCACCAGGACTTCGACAAGCAAGGCTTGGGTGGCAATATGTTCAACAAGCAGTCCTTTTACTTTCAGATAGATACAGTGCTAGCATGGCTGGAGATCCAGGGGGTCGGGGGTTCTGGACCTCCTGGTTTGGTGCCCTGCTAATGCTAATGTGTCGGATTCCTTAATCAATCTGATAATATGCCTTGAAAATAAGGACTCCCTGGCTTCGTGAGAGATCTTCAGCTTTGAGGGTAACGGCCAAGAAGTCAAACCGTGTATAATTTTGAACAGCTCGAGAGTTCTATAATCCTGTGTTGTCATGAACCATCCAATTTTGAAGCTAATGAATTTATCATTGAAATCCTCTCTGTCTGTATCAAAACTTGCTGCCCGCTCCCACGATTCAGATGGTTCAGGACTGATCATGCTTGACTCAGTAATCGACCTCCGTCACGGGCGACGAACAGTGAGCGGCCGATGTGTCAATGTCTAGTTCGGCTAGTTCACACTAGTGGCGCTAGTGTGCGACAGAATCATCGCCCGTCTTCGTCGGCCTTCCCTGTCACCCGATCCATGGTGTCAGGGAAGCCTGTGATCCCCGTCCCTGGCCCATGCAAATGATCCCCTGTCCTTGGCCCATGTCCATGATCCCCTGTCACTGGCCCATGTCAATGGTCCCCTGTCCTTGGCCCATGCCAATGATCCCCTGTCCTTGGCCCATGTCCATGATCCCCTGTCACTGGCCCATGTCAATGGTCCCCTGTCCTTGGACCATGTCAATGATCCCCTGTCCTTGGCCCATGTCAATGGTCCCCTGTCCCTGGCCCATGCAATGGTCCCCTGTCCCTGGCTCATGCAATGGTCCCCTATTTCTGGTCCATGTCCTTAGTTCTATGTCCCTGGTCCACGTCAGTGGTCCTCTGTCCCTGACCCATGCCCGTGTTTCCCTGCTCTTGGTTTCGCGCTCCTGTCTCCCTCCCTGGTCAGTGATCAATGCCCTAGTTCCTATCCAATTTAGCCTGTGTCGATAATTTTCAAAGTGGTGTTTTTATTTTGCTACTGTTTTTTGTTTGCCTTGATATGTGCCTAACAATTTGGCATCAAAATTAGATCGCCGGGCGATCGGCATTTTTTCTCAAAATGCGTTTGAAAAAGACTGTTTTCGGCATTCGGCGCCATATTGGCTGGGAGAACCAATCCAGATAAGTGGGTCAAATAGTACCTCTTTGTTATCGTCTCGACGAGCTGAGTCGGTTGAAACAGCGCAGTATGATCGAAAAATCGATAGCTTAGAAAATAAATGTAGTTTTATATCTCCCATCAGTGGACATCTGGCCAATTTGTAGTCCCACATCTACTTTTATAAGAAAAAAAGTGAAAGTATGGCACATTTGCTGTTTTCACAGCTTCCTCATTCGGAGATATAAATACTACTTTGCAATTTCAATGCTAAAACAGTAAAAGGTAAGTCTGAAGCACGACCACGCATTAGAAAGCACTCAGACTCGACTTGGGTTTCACTTCAACATCGCTTCATCAGGACAAGTACGGTCCTCTAAAGCACTACCTGTACGTAAAGCTCTAGGTACCTATTCGCAGTTACAGAAATCCGAAGCCTTACCTCTTAGTAAGGCTTCGGATTTCTGTAACTGCGTATTCATGCGACTATTTCGCTTTCAAGAAATAATCTGATGAACACTATACTACCCACCTAAAATTGAGCGTCACACCCTCTTTTTCTGGCGACTGCGATATCCCCCTAAACACCCCAAAAATATTATACCATTTTCCCATCTCCTGCCTGAGTGCAATTGCAATTTGAGTTGCTTTCCATGCCTGGTAATTTTATCCAATATTTTTTTAATTTTCCTCTGATTGTCCCTCTTCATATTCCCTCGACATGTTCCTATTTCTTTTTCAGATTATGTATCATGGCTCCGAATACCAGGTGTGATTCCGCTGGTCTTTCCAACTTCATTGGGCCCAGCAAGAGTTTTATTCCCAGTGAGCTTCCCACCTAGCGGGCAGTTTTGCAGTATGGACTTCTTTTGCGAGAGCGAAACGTCAGTCTGAAGAGATACACAGTGGTGATATGGCAATGGATGTAGCAGAAGAAGTGTTACAGATGTGGTCTAGAGTAAACCCTCTATTCAAGCCTCCTCTTGTAACCGGCACACGAGCCATGGCGGCACGGATAGAAAGGCTTTGGCGAAAGGTGAATGACGTTGTGTGGAAGAAGATAAGCGACCCAGCTGAGGTGCAGAGTATTGAGGCAGACTTGGATCAACTGTTCGATGTCGCGGCGTGTAAATGCACGATCATGAGTTGCTCAGATTGCAACTGTGCCGGTTGTGGCGACAAGGCACACGTCCTTTGTGAGTGCGAGAGGTCAAAGAAGATTGCCGAGAGGCAAAAATGAGCGTGGAGACCACAGCGTCCGTCCCAGGAGAACTCAGAGACTAAATGAGACCGCGGAGAGTCTGCAGGAGTTGATATCCTGGGACGGCACCTTCGAACCGGCCCTCACGTGCCACACGTCAAGCTCCGAACTTGATGGCTATGTGGACATGCCAATGTCAGTTCCACAGTTTCCCGTGCACGGTCAGTCAGTTGAGCGATGCGTGAAACAGGTGTTGCGTGAAATGCGTGAAATGCGTTTCACGTGAAATGCGTGAAACAGGTGTCGCTAGCTGCAAAAACCGTGTACGGCAAGGAGAGGAGGGACGGCTACATCCGGGCTGGCTACATGCACCGGCAGCTTTTGCCCGTGCTAACAACTAAGAGGGACGTGGGGAATATGCTAAAACGACTGTGAGTTCCATGAAAGATAGAACTGGAGTGCTCATGCCGTCCAGTCAGTTGTGCTCCGCCTTCGCGCGATGTTTGCCTTGGATATACCAGTGTGCATTGATTGATGTCTGACATGTGTCCCTTTGGGAAAAAAATAGGCATCGATGGTCCCATGGTGATCACGGCGAATTTCAATAATCACGGCGAATTTTAATCATTTTTATCACCAAGGTATCTGATTTTCGTCTGAACGTGATGGGGAAAGGCTATCTGAATGTCTCAACATGCAACGAATAGGTAGGTATTTGGTATGTGATGCACATGCGTACAAAGTAGCCTCCCTCAATCATGCTGCTATGTAGTTCAAACAGCGAATAAATATGAAGCTTTGTCTATATTTCTATGCCCAGTGAGTGATGCTGAAGTCTTCAAATGAGTAAGTGCAGAAACCGCGGCTGTATCAAGATTTTTACTTGTTTAAACCTCAGAGATCCTTGTATGCCCCGAAATGGACATTTGCTGGTGTATTAGAAGACATAAGATAGCCGATAGTTTCTTAACTATCGATTTTTCGACAATATTACGTTGTTTCAATCGACTCAGCTCGTCGAGACGATCAAAAAGAGGTACTATTTGACCCACTTATCTGGATTGGTTCTCACAGCCAATATGGCGCCGAATGCTGAAAACAGTCTTTTCCAAACGCATTTTGAGAAAAAATGCCGATTGCCCAGCGATCTAATTTGTATGCCAAATTGTTAGGCACATATCAAGGCAAAATAAAAACAGTAGCCGTTTTTGATAACACCACTTTGAAAATGATCGACACAGGCTACAGTATCCATGGTCCGCGTCGCTGCTGGCGTCACCTGGAAGGCGGGCGCTGGTGGCCAGCTGCCACTGGCCCCTGTCCAGTCCCGAGCCGTCCGGTGGCGGTCGGCGCTTGGGCTCACCTGGAAGGCGGGCGCTGGTGGCCAGCTGCCCCTGGCCCCTGTCCGGTCCCGAGCCGTCCGGTGGCGGTCGGCGCTTGGGCTCACCTGGAAGGCGGGCGCTGGTGGCCAGCTGCCCCTGGCCCCTGTCCGGTCCCGAGCCGTCCGGTGGCGGTCGGCGCTTGGGCTCACCTGGAAGGCGGGCGCTGGTGGCCAGCTGCCCCTAGCCCCTGTCCGGTCCCGAGCCGTCCGGTGGCGGTCGGCGCTTGGGCTCACCTGGAAGGCGGGCGCTGGTGGCCAGCTGCCACTGGCCCCTGTCCGGTCCCGAGCCGTCCGGTGGCGGTCGGCGCTTGGGCTCACCTGGAAGGCGCTGGTGGCCGGTTGCGGCGTGTGCGGGCTGTAGGAGGAGAGCAGCGTGGCCAGTCCGTCGGGAAACTCCTGCACGTTGTGGGCGAGCACCTGCACCAGGTCGGACGGACACAACACCGACTGCAGGCTCTCCAGCGTCGCGTTGATCTCGCTGGCCTGCACGGCCATGCCGCCGTTGACGGAGGCTGTCGACACCAGCCGCCGCACCGGTCACGTCTGGTCAGGTCAAGTCACGACGACAACTGAGAGCCTATGGGTGACGTGGCTACGCTGCTACTCCAGATCAAGTCAGGATGCCTCGTCTCATGACCTTGCTAGGTCACCTGTGACTAACATTGGGTGTTGCGGGTCCTTTGTTGTCCCAATTACAAGGCCACAGTTTCAGGATGATCCCATGTCATCTGTGACCACACTGGTCGCCTCAGGTCTATATAGGTAGATTATTCAGAGTTGTTCTGGACGTGGGTCGTCCGGGCTGTACCAGGATGCGCTAGGCTACTTCAAATAATCCCAGATCACCGTCCGTCGCAGGTTATTTCAGGCAGTCATTCCGTGCATCACCGTCTCCCAGTTTGACCCCCACCTGCGCGTTCAGCTATCGGTCCAAGCTCTCACCACCGTCACCGATTGGTCCCGAAGCACTCGCATCGCCGGGGGTAGCCGATTGGGAACACAAACCACTCCTCTCACGGGGAACACAAACCACTCCTCCCACGAGGAACACAAACCACTCCTCTCACAGGGAACACAAACCACTCCTCTCACGGGGAACACAAACCACTCCTCCCACGGGGAACACAAACCACTCCTCCCACGGGGAACACAAACCACTCCTCTCACGGGGAACACAAACCACTCCTCCCACGGACAGACGTGCCGAGGTCCGGGGTCGGAGCGATTGGGGTCACGTACACACTCCTGGGCAGACGTGCCGAGGTTGGGGATCACGAACACTCCTCCCCCGGACAGACGTGCCAAGGTCGGTGGGGGAGTGACCAATTTGTGTCACGAACACTCCTCCCCCGGACAGACGTGCCAAGGTCGGGACTGGCTGTTAGCATTCGCATCAGTTGGGCGTGGATGTCACCCCGAAGCGGTTTTGTTGTGATCACCGGAGGAGGGCACGTGGTACCACGGTGCCGTTGGAAATGACTGGCGATGGATCTTCGGTATGGAAAATAGTCGGGTCATGTCAAGTCATCGAAAACTGAGCGCATATCTCTAGACATGCTTGGTGCATTTCTGTAGACGTATTTTGCCGGTATTAATTCATTTGACGTGGTAGGACCATTCATGTTTCTTGAAACTCTACAAGGGAATTTCATTGGTGACCTTCTCAAGGTCAAATTACGTGAATGACCTAGATTGAGGATTGTTGGTATCCCCTGCCCTCGGATGCGCCGGATGACGATGCGCGTTTGGCGTGACCACGCCACCCAGTTAATGGCCGTAGCAACGTTTTGTGGTAGGGGTCAAGGACATGGAAGAGTGGGGGAGGGAAGGCAGAGCATGACCCAACTCGAACAAAATTGGTAAGCAGAGGGTGAGTGTTGAGTAAGAACCGAAAATTGAATTGCATGAGAATTAAGGTGGATTATTTGGTATTTATTTCTTTTAGTATAATAACTTCCATGCAAAAGGAATGATGGTGTCCTCACTCTACTTTTTTAAGTCGTTGAGAAAAAGTCGCACAGTTAAAACTATCGGCCATTTAGCTGGGTATTTTCAGTCAGACACTCGGAAAAGTTTGGAAATTCAGAGACAACTATAACGAGCAATTATTGCTGCTGCCCATCCCCGCAAATCCCACCCCTTCCCCAACACCAAAACTGTAAGGGAGCAGCCCCCACCCCTGCTGTGACCATGAGCCAGCCGACAACTTACTCGACATGTCGGGCACGGCGGTGGCGGCCGGCTCTGGCAGCAGCTCCGACACCGGCTGCCACTGGTCCACCATCCACAGCGGGTCGGAGACGGAGGCGCTCTGGTCGCACACGAGCTGAGTGTAGCCGGCGGAGGCGGCCGCGGCGCCGCTCACCTCCACCGGCACCGCCACCACCTTCCGAGGCACCGGCGGCGGCGCGTAGGGCGCGTACTGCCGACAGTGAGCGGGCGCAGGTCAGCAGCGCTGCCGGGCAGCAGTCTCAAGGGACAGTGAGCCGGCGTCAGGTCAGCAGCGCTGCCGGGCAGCAGTCTCAAGGGACAGTGAGTGGGCGTCAGTTCAGCAGCGCTGCCGGGGAGCAGTCTCAAGGGACAGTGAGTGGGCGTCAGTTCAGCAGCGCTGCCGGGGAGCAGTCTCAAGGGACAGTGAGTGGGCGTCAGTTCAGCAGCGCTGCCGGGCAGCAGTCTCAAGGGACAGTGAGTGGGCGTCAGTTCAGCAGCGCTGCCGGGGAGCAGTCTCAAGGGACAGTGAGTGGGCGTCAGTTCAGCAGCGCTGCCGGGCAGCAGTCTCAAGGGACAGTGAGTGGGCGTCAGTTCAGCAGCGCTGCCGGGCAGCAGTCTCAAGGGACAGTGAGTGGGCGTCAGTTCAGCAGCGCTGCCGGGCAGCAGTCTCAAGGGACAGTGAGTGGGCGTCAGTTCAGCAGCGCTGCCGGGGAGCAGTCTCAAGGGACAGCAAGCCAGCTTTCAATGGGAAAATGAGGACGCAATATCACAGAACTCGTGCTCCTACCAAACATTCCCTCTCCGCTCTCCCTGATGCTGCGCTGCTGGATCTGATTGGCGGCACTACGGGCCATGTGTACGGGGATGCGTACTGGGGACATTTCCCAGTAGCGGGATCACTAATGTATCGGCGCGTCGGCCGCGGCCATTGCAGTCTGGCGGCGCCTGGTCCAGTAACGCGGCTCATACCACCGGCACGAGGCAATTAAAACAGAGCACGACAAGCGACCATCGGCGAGGGGGAGAGGGGAGGGGGGGGGGGGGTGGCGATGGCTGGCTTCGTGTCCAGCCGGAGGCGGCAACTGTTGCACTGTGCTCCGGTCCGCAGCCCAGTTATGAGTCAGTTAGGAGTCGAATTGATGAATCATGCGAAAGCGTCCACCGACTGCATTAATCCACTCATGATACTGGGACACGCCGAGCTTCAAACTCGATTACGCTATCACGAGCCGCAGTCGCCAATCGATTGAGTTAGCGGTCGGTTTCTGCGCGTCTTTGGCATGTGTTGTATGTCCTGCACGATTGCTTTTCAAAGCTTCGGCTGCTAATACTATCAGTGGCGCAACCAGGATTTTCCTAAGGGGCCTGACTTCCCCCCCAAAAAAAAAACGTGATGAAGTGCAGAAAACTTCCGGTGCGAAGCGCGCCCAAAACTTGGGGTTTTGCGCCGTGCAAACCTGAAAACTCTTCGTTTGACCTAGTGTATTTTGTGGTGCTAGAGGAGGGCTCTTGGCTATGCCTCGGAATGTTATTAGCTTTGTGCACGGAACAGCAGCTACTATACCGCGTCAGCTTATGCCACCGCACATACACCAGATCCAATTTGATCGATAGGATGCAAGGGCTATCCTAAGGAATATTTACTGGGGGCACCCCCATTGGTAACTGCGGAACCGCCACCAGAGGCAGCCAAACGCCGCCTCCACCTATCCCCTCTCCTCCCCTCCAGTAATATCAAAACAATGGCAAACGGTCACTGACTGGGGTGCCACAACGATGACCCCCAGGTGGGTGTGGGGTACGGACCCAGCTAATATGCTAGGGGAGGCCCCAGTGGAATATATGTCTGCTACTGCCCGAGGCGATGGCCACGGGAGGGGGTATGACCCCCAGCTAACATGCCAGGGAAGGCCCCGGTAGAGCTAAATATAGGCGGGGAGCACTATCAAATAGAGGTCATGGAACGATTATAGTGTCCTGAACTTCATCGCACATCAGGCTCGGAGGGCTCGTTAGTCCAGAGGTTGTTTACCCGAAAGCTGTGTTTCCTCTTCTTTGCCGAGGTGCCGTCTTCAGCAGCGTGCGCGGCGTCGATGGCCCAGTAGCTGCCCTTGCCGGGGTCATCCTTGGTCCTGGCCACCTTCACGAACCATTTATTGAGCGATAAATTGTGGCGGACCGAGTTCTGGAAAGGAGATCACCATCAGATCACCAGTTGGTCAGATCGGGCCGTCGGAGATCGGACACGAACGCCAGCGTCCACGTCAAGGTCAGTGATGCAGAACGCAAGAACGTGATGCCGTCAATTGTGCACATTATCTCGACAAAGTTTTGGAATTGATTCACCTAACTAAAGTTGAAAGCTGCGCTTTTTAAAAGCATTCTTTTTACTGTTGAAACCTCACTGTTGAAACAGGGAGGCGGTTAAAGTGCCTATCTTCCGTGGACCAGTAGAAGTGAAAGCAATTCACAGCCACCTCGGAACTGAGATAATAATCTGTGCTTTGTGCATGGAGATAATGACGGCCAAGCTGGTCGGCTGAACTGAAAGATCGTCAGCGATTGATAGCATTGTCAGGCAGCGGTACCAGTTGAAAGAAAATGCTGAGAAATCCCTCCATCATGGGCGCTACCAGGGTAGGACTCGCGCCGTGATATTCACTTCGTAAACTTCGTGACATTTAACATTATGCCTATGGTGTTGCATGGAACAGTCATCTAAAAAGGCTCTCGGCTGCCCACCATCAAAAATCCGTAGTGAGCCCTTCCCAAATGTTTGTGTCTCACCACCAGGGGAGCAGCCAAGATTTTTTTCAGTGCACTCCCCCCCCGCAAAGTATCCTGTTGTATCAAATCCGCTTTAGGCGCGCGAAACGCGCCGAGAAATTCTGATTTGGCGTGGAGCAAATCCCAAAATTTCTTCTCTGATCTCGTGTACTTCCTTTTGGTAAACGAAACTGTGGGGCCTGGGCCCACCTTAGCTGTGCCTCTGTTGAGCACTTGGTTTGGCTTGTGGTTGCTAGCTTGGTTGGTTGTGGTTTGGCTTGTGGTGTTTGTAGTTACCCACTTAGTCCTATTCAGCAGAAAATGATGGCGTCTTCACTTTCCTATTTAGACGCAATGCTTGATAATATTATTCCTCTCCATCACAAGGTTGGGACAAACTTATCGTCCCTTAGGCGGAAAGTCATCTTTTCTAAACAATCTTCTCCAAGAATTCCACTCCACAATCTATTTCTGAGAAAGTTTGTATCGTCTTCTTCCCACTTGGGGTTTATTTTGTACCCCTGAGCAAATATTGCGAACTGGCAATCCGCCGCTCGTTCACATGACATGGATCAGTGTCGGTGAAATTCGTCGATGAATCATGACTACTGCTTTCTTTCTTCCATGCTTTTATCGCTGTTTCGCCCAGGCGTCCTCGAAACTGAATAAATATCCAACCATTCAAATGAATAATAGTCAGAACCAGGGAAACTAGAAGCTTGGCATTGCGGAACTAAATTCTCGTCGAATAGTCGATCGAATAGGTTTTATTTTTATCAGTGCTATTATTGAGGTGTATATTTAAATCGTATATTTAAATCGTCAAGGTCTTTTGCCCTCCCATTCCTACATTAGCTACGCCAAGGCGATCAACCCCTAAAGAACCGACCAAAATGTCATATAATCCATGGCTATTCCAAACGTAGATGGATGTTTTTCGTTTTATCCTCCCCACTACGTCCCATGGAACAATGCTATGTATTTTGCACGGGTGGGAAGCGGTAGGTTTTCCTAGCCCATTAGTAGGACTTGAGCCCAGGAGCCTATCCAATGATGACAGGCACGAGTATATGGGCGGGACCCTCCATTGCGTCTCCAATTCATCAGAATTGACATTGGACTAGATCCTCCCAGCAATCTGTTTTAACCTCCAATCCTTTGAGTGGGAGTCTGCCCTGTTTTCTGGGCGTACGGTCGCTTTTGAATGCCACAGTACGATCGAGGGCAGCGTGTAGTCGGGAACTGGTGGTGGGCATAAGAGCAATCCCATGGACACACTGTCCACGCGGTGTCGATAGGGTCGGCCCTGATACGCCACCGTCGGCACGGTCCCCAACACACTGTCCACGCGGTGTCAATAGGGTCGGCCCTGATACGCCACCGTCGGCACGGTCCCCAACACACTGTCCACGCGGTGTCAATAGGGTCGGCCCTGATACGCCACCGTCGGCACGGTCCCCAACACACTGTCCACGTGGTGTCGATAGGGTCGGCCCTGATACGCCACCGTCGGCACGGTCCCCAACACACTGTCCACGCGGTGTCAATAGGGTCGGCCCTGATACGCCACCGTCGGCACGGTCCCCAACAGAGATGTGGCCACCGCAGACCAGATCAACATCCCAGCAACAGAAGGTGTGCGGGTTTGTTCACATCAATGCTCGGGGCGTGAGTGAAAGCTGGTCACAAAGTGTCCGTTCGATCCATGACGGCGTTTGCATTTCGTGTCAAAAAGCTTCCTTTTGCCGCCGGTCAACATGAAGCCGGATGGAACGCCTTGTGTTTGGCACGGCCATCGTCCCTCTAGCAGGGTCTTCGTGTAGCCGGTCCGAGACAGGAGCACAACGCCACCACGCTCCATCTGTGCCCTCGTCGTGATCCTACCCTGGTCGGGGAGCACGCGGCTCACGTGATCTCATCTCGACGATTCTGATCGCTTCCACCGAGGACTCATCCTTCTGTCCTTGCCTACCCCTGCCGTAGGTGTGTTAATTGATTCATTGTCGGCTGTTTATCTCATTGCAACGACACAGGCCAGTCGCTGTATCGAAGTGGAAGTGTCTGCACATACGCATGCAGATGCAAATGCAAGTGGGAATAAATGAACTGTTTTGGGGATGTAGAAACACTACCCTCACCCATGGAAGCAGGTCCAAGCAAGGTAACTTAGAGACAACAGGTACTCCAAAATCCGCAGATCTAGTATATTTGGTTTAAACTAGACAACCTAAGCCACGTGACGTCATATACCAGAAGCGCCTTTTATTCCAGAATACTGCTGAGTTATATTCCAGTTTGGGACTATACCGATAAATCTACTAAATATGGCGCTTTCATTTTAGCACTATTATGGCGCTTTTCCAAAAATTTGTTTCCCCGGCGTTTGTAAAGCATATTTATTATTCACTGAAGCTTCAAGGTTTTTATCGTCTTCTTTTTTTGTTAGCGTGCCGGTGGCTTTGAAGCGAAAGGCACCATCCCCAGAATTAACTTAGCCATGCCATGATTGATATTGAGATCATGGGTTTAGAAAAGCGCGATCGTGTCTCACAAATCTCTTGGACTTTTTGAATTTTGCTGCAGAACAATTTGATCAGGGAAATCAGGTCGATGTAGCATATCTTGACTTTAGTAAGGCCTTTGACAAGGTACCCCATACAAGGTTAATGATGCAGCTTCAGGTCCATAGTATTGCAGGTAGCATCCTAAAATGGATAGAGTTGTGGCTTTCAGATAGACAGCAGAGAGTGATGCTAAATGGTACAAAGTCATCATGGCAAAATGTTCTTAGTGGAGTCCCCCAGGGGTCGGTACTGGGGCCACTATTGTTCATTATATATGTGAATAGCATTGAATGTGGCCTAAGCAGAAAGGTTTTGAAATTTGCAGATTATTTGAAGATCTTTAGGGCAATAACAGGGCACAATGAGTAGGTTTTGCTGCAGAAAGACCTAGACGAGCTTGTGAAGTGGTCCGAAAAATGGCAAATGAAGTTTAATTTTGATAAGTGCAAAGTCATGCATGTAGGTAGGCAGCATATGAAGGCTCCATACTTGATGGGTGGCCAAGTACTATCTGTGACTCAGCAGGAGAAGGACTTAGGTGTTATTTTGAACACAAAATTGGGGGCATCAGAACAGACCAAAGAAGCCAGGAAGAAGGCACTAAGAATGCTTGGGGCAATACAGAGGAACATGTCATACAAAAGTGAGGAGGTCATCAGGAAGCTTTACTGTGCATATGTCAGGCCACATTTGGAATACTGTGTCCAAGCTTGGTCCCCTAGTTATGAGAAATATTGTTGGCTTTTAGAGAGAGTACAAAAGAGGGCAACAAAAATGGTTAATGGTATGGGCAACCTGGCATATGAGGAAAGATCGAAGAAATTGAATATGTTTTCACTTAGATATAGAAGGCTGAGAGGAGATCTCATCGAGGTTTTTAAATTTGTTCATGGTCAGGACCAGGGATATCTCAGGGAAATGTTTGAATTTAACAGAAATGATGCAATTAGAGGTCATCAATTCAAAATTAAAGTTAATCACAGCAGGACAAGGTTAAGACAGTCTTTCTTCGCCAACAGGGTAGTAGAACACTGGAACCAACTGCCAGGAACCATTGTCAGTAGCAACACACTGAACATCTTTAAAAACGTCATAGACAATCATTATAAGAATAGGGGGCTTGTTTTTGTATTCCAGGGAGGGTTGATCGACAGACTTGGTGGGCAAGTGGTTCAGTGTCCAAAGTGCAACCAAGAAGGGCCCTTGTGGCTCATAGTTGCACTGATCTTGATGTCTTTATGTCTTTATGAGAACACACATCTCAAACAATTAACGTGAATTAAGGCCTTATACCTACAATGTCAATTTGGTCATCATGTCATTGATGCAATCTGGTGATTAATGCCAACTTAGCATGTGCGTTGGTCCCCTATCAATTATCACATTGTTCCTGTGTGCTATATGTAGTCATGTCATACTGTGCCACGCACCAACTTGTGCACAATTTGGTAATTGCTTGCCCATTGCATCATGGCTGGGTAGTAGGGGCAGTAGGGGAAGAGGGGGTTTCCAAACACTTAAGACATGCTACAAATTGCTCTTTTTCACAGGGATCCATTTTTATTTTTGAAATGAAATAAGTAGTGACCAACTTAATTGTCCAGTGGAGGGGGCCTAAACTACCACCATCGTTTCTTAGTCACCGGATTTCAATCCTAACTTCCCCCCCCACCATCCTGTCCGAAAGTTATATTTTGGTATCCTTTATAAGTCACGTCACACTGCTGAAATTACACCCCCAAAAATCACTTTAACATGTAAAATTTTCCAATTTCAGCCATTCCAGTTAATAACGTCTGGTCGCCAAAATGCCAAGGTTCCTGGGTTGATAGTTAGTCTTTTGCCATATTTGACGCATGGGATGCTTCATATGGGGTTCGCTGGGACAATGCGATTAATTCAGTGCTATGATTAGTTCTCTACTTCCCACATTTTTGTATGGCCCCGACACCATATTAGTGTATCCCGCCGCGATATTTCGAGCTCCGGTACGCGATTTACGGGGCCGTACGCGATTTTTTTTAGGCTTCTGCTGGTATGTTTGAGGCTACAGAGCGATCTTCCTGGCCCAGGTATTTGTTTTGGGGATCTTTCCATATGTTGGAGGGCTCCAGATTGATTTCTATCGGGTCGCAGTGCGATTGTGGGGCCACACTGTGTTTGTTTGGGGCCATGAACGTTAATTTGTGGGAGCCCCGAGAGGAAACTTTCGTGCCCAGACTATAATTTTTGGGACTACCGACGGAAATTTTGGATCCCGAGTGCGATATTTTGGGGGCTCAGCACGAATTCGGGGGGCACGTTGTACTTAGCTGGTCCCCAGTATGATTTTGGCGGGCCTCGGTGCATATTTTCGGGCGCGGTGCGATTTTCTTCGTGCCCGCTGTATTTATTTAGAGCCCCTCTGCGAATTCTGGTGGCCCCGACACGAATTTATGGGAACCCAGAGCGATTTTGTGTGGCCCCGGCGCGATTCTTGAGAGTCCACCCCTTCAGAAGGGGGACATTTGTCTCTTTGGTGAGTCACTACGGCCGCTCAACAAGTTTTTTTTTCAGCCGATGGCAGCCTTCAGAGTAGAAAGCCCCTGCGGATAATTTTGAAGTAGAAAGGCCTTTCTGATAACTTTCTTTCGGGACCTGTTCTGAATGTTTCGGTGCGCGGGTCGATTCCATGGAGTCCATTTGTGATTTTTTGGTGTCGAGTTATATTCTTTGTAAGCCCCCTGTGCGATATTTTTGGCCCCGGTATGATTCTTCGGGCTCCTGGTGCATTTTTTTCGGTGCACTAATACGCTTATTCTCCGCGTTTTTGTATCTTTGACGGAATTGTTGTGGTCGCAGAGTGACATTCAGGGTAGGAATGTATTTTTGGGAAGCCAGCTGCGACTTGTGGGGCGCCGCCCGTGTGCGGCTGGGGTGGAACCCCATAATTATTTTTCATGTCCTGACTGGGTTTTTTTCGTTGCATCGTCTTCATTTTGTGGGTGATCCGGTTGGGACTTTTTGGGCCCGGTGCGACCTGTCGAACCCAAGCGTGATTTTCAGGGCCATGGCGGAACTTTTTGGTACTCCCAGGCTCAGCTTGATTTTCAGGGGCCCGGCCCGACCTTTTGGGCCCCAGCGTCATTTTCATGGGCCCCGGCAAGACTTCTTGGGCACCATGGTGATTTCCAGTGGCACCCGTCAGACCCTTTGAGGCCCCAGTGTGATTTTCGGGGGCTTCGGACCGGCTTTTCGGGGGCCCAGATGGTATTTTCAGGTCCCGTTCCTACTTTTTGAAGCCCCAGCGTCATTTTTAGGGGCCCCAGAACGATTTGTAGGGCCCCAATGTGATTTCAGGGCCCTCGTTAGATTTTGTGGCCCCGCATCATTTTCAGGGGACCATGCATGAGTTTTTGAGCCTCCAATGTGATTATTACGGGGCCGGCGCGATTTTTTTGGGGCCCCAGCAGGACTTTTATGGAGTCTATTGCAATTTTTCAGAACCCCGGCGCGATTCTTGAGGGCCCACAACCTCTCAGGGGAAGGAAACTGTCCCCAATTCCCCCCCCATCTTTCGGTAAGCCACTGTGTGCGTTTACCAATAGCACCACAACCCTTGCATCTGCAACTTCACAGAACGGGTGTCTAACCACACCAGCTGGTGTTTATGACGTCAAACGGGCTGGATATACCCATGTAATAATTCAGGCATCGCCACCACCGGACGAACGACCAATCACATCACAGATCTGGCATCAGAAACATCAAATATACACCCCATCATAAAGTCCTATGGAAAGTGCATTACAAACTTAGCATCCAGGATATCACGGGCTAGATCAACTAACATCACCAAATCCATCCATCCACACAACAACAACAGCCTCCCACATCCATCCATCCAACCTGACTGCCATAGGTTTCCATGGTATCACAAGCCTACCGAGTAGCACCACTGACCCACCACCAGTATCGACTGGTGGTGGCGGCTGTCTATGGGCAGTAGCACCACTGACCCACCACCAGTATCGACTGGTGGTGGCGGCTGTCTATGGGCAGTAGCACCACTGACCCACCACCAGTATCGACTGGTGGTGGCGGCTGTCTGTGGGCAGTTCGTGCGCCGGGGCATGTCACTCACTATGCACCATACAGACATGGAGCGGCTGGTAAAAGCCTCTCAGCAGGTTTTTGCTAGTAGAGACCGACGCCCTGGTCGACGCCGTGGAGCATGGATACAGCCAGCTGTCGCTCTGACAGCGAGCAGCCATCACAGGCGCTGGTGATGGCAGACTTGCGGTTATCTACACCAGGGCCTCCTCTAAGGAATTGTCACTAGGTGGGATTTCTGGCTCATACCTAATCAGTGTAATATGGCGTCACAGGTGGATCTAGCCCTCCGCTTGGGGGTGGGGGCATTATCGCCCCTCCTCCTCCCCTTCAGTGGCATACCTAGGGTTTGCGCCATGGGAGGGGGCAAACGGATTTGGAGGGTGCCCAACCTACTACTTTTTTTGGTTCAAGGACGCCGGATTTCGACCACTATTTTCAAGGGGTTCCTTTTTATTCTTTTTAAGTAAAAACAATTAGTGACCAACTTAATTATCCTGTGGAGAGGGCGCAATATATCACCAATCGTTTCTGAATCACCGGATTTCAACCCTAACTCCCCCATCCTGTCCGAAGGTTTTCTTTTGGTATACCTTGATGTCACCTCAGTCTATTGAAATTACACCTGTATAACTCACTTTAAAATGTAAACCTTTCCAATTTCAGGCATTCCAGTTCATAAAACCCGGTCGCCACCAGGCCAACGTTCGTGGACGTGTTCACCGGCCTGGCGGATTCGGCACATTCGCCACACTTCGTACGATTCTACGGTTTCGGCTAGGCCTCCTATGTTTTGCTAATTGTTACCAATGATAGTCTTGCGCCATATTTGACGTGATGGAATGCTTCGAATGGGGGTTGGCTGGGAAAATTCGATTTATTCAATTCGATTATTACTTCTCTTCTTTCCACATTTTTAGTGGTTAAGAAATCCGGATACCCGCTGAGCTCTGATGCACTTCATCTGCTTGGTGAAATATGCTCCCAGACTGGCTGCCGCACAGAGTCCCTGGCTCTGTGTTCTTTTTTTGGACCCATTGGGTTTTTCTTTGTCTACATATGTGTGTTCGGGCTCCAGCCAATTTGTATTAAGGGCCCGGCATGTTTTTGAGACCCCGGCTCTCGCTAGGGTGTTGTTGTTTTTTTGTGCACCGATGCATTTTCTTAGGTGCCGGTGCGTTTACGAATCTCGCGATGTGTTTATTTGGTGCCGGCCTTTTTGTTCTTTTTTGACCATGTCGCTTCTCGCGAGCCCCAGCCTGTTTTTGAAGCCCTCATGCGGTCTCATGGCCCCGGTGTGTTTTGAAGGTCACCGGTGTGTTTTTTAGGGCTCCCAGTGTGTTATTATTTAGGGATGCAGTACATGTTTGAAGGCTCCCGCGCTTTTTGCGGGACTCGGTGCGCTTTGGAGGGCCCGTTGCCTTTTCGGACTTCCGTAGTGCTCTTGGGTCCTGCTGTGCTTATTTGGGCTTCTGATGCACATTTGTGGGGCTCCAGCACGACTTTGGGGGTTCCGGCGCAACTTGTCGGGCCCAAGCGCGTGGTTCTGGGTGCCCGACGCTAGTTCTCTGCACTCGACGCGCTTTTTTTGGGGACCTCTTATAAATTTGCTTAAAGTCAAAGTCTCGGCCTTATTTTTTGTCGCACACTCGGCGCCATATTTGTGTCCCGCCACGATTGTTCGAGCTCCGATGCGTTTTCCGTGGTCGTACGCGATTTTTTAAGGCACTTGTTGCTATGTTTGGAGCTCCAGAGCCATTTTCCTGGCCCGGACAATTGTTTTTTTGTTAATACCTCCTTGTTTTGGAGGGCTCCAGATTTATCTTTTCGGGTCCCGATGCGATTTTTTGGGGCAAGTTGTGCTTATTTGGTGCCCTCAACGCCAACTTTTGGGAGTCCCGACAGGAGTATGTGATGCCCGACACACATTTTTGGGGCTACCGACGAAAATTTTGGGTCCCGAGCGCGATATTTGTGGGGGAAGGTTGCCGGAGATTCGCTGAGCGCGTTGTACTTAACTCGGGTCCAAACGCGATTTTGGCAAGCCCCGGTGCATATTTTTCGACCCCTTTGCGTGTTTTTTTGTGGCAGCTTCATTTATTTGGAGCCCCCTACGCGAATTCCGAGGGCCCGATGTGAATTATTGGGGCCCCAGTGCGATTTTTGTGGGACCCCGGCACGATTCTTGAGAGCCTATCCCTCTCAGGGTGGAAGGGGGCACTTTTCCCCTTGGTACGCCACTGCGGCTGTTCAACGATATTTTTTTTCAGCCGATGACACCCTTCAGAGTAGAAAGCCCCTGCGGATAATTTTCTTTCGGGACCTGCTCTTAATATGCCGGTGCTCGGATCGATTCGATGGTGCCGCGGTGTGATTTTTGGTGGTAGAGTTCCATCTTTAAAGCCCCTTGCGATATATTTTTGGGGGACGCGGTACGATTGTTCGGGCTCCCAATGTGACTTTTTTCTGGTGGCTCAGCACATTTCTTTTCCGGGTCTCGACGGTTTTTGGTGGGTCATTGACGCGATTTGTAAGGCCGCAGAGTGACATTCCGGGAAAGAATTCATATTCGGGAGGCAGCTAGGACTTTTGGGGCCCCGACGCGACCTTTTGGGCCACCAGTGTGATCCTCAAGGGATGCAACGTGACTATTTAGGGTCCCAGTACAATTTTTTGGACCTCGGTGTCATTTGTTGGGATCCCTAACGCATGTTTTAGTGGCCTCGAATCGACACCCAACGTGATTTCCAGGGGCCCCGGTCAGACTTTTGGGGTTCTGATCGCTATTTCGAGACCCGACGTTTTGAGGCTCCTAACGTGGTTTTCAGGGGCCCCGGTGCGACTCCTTGGTGTCCCGGTCCCACATTTGGAGACTCAACGTCCTTTTTAATGGTCATTGAGCGCTTTTGTGGGCCCCAATGTGATTTTCATGGGCTTCAGTGCCATTTTGGTGCCCCGGCGACATTTTGAGGGCCCCGCGACTTTTTGGGCCCTCGACGTATTTTCAGGATCACAGAAGGAATTGTGGTGCCACCAGCGATATTTTTAGGGGATCCGGCGCATTTTTTTCCGAACCCCGGCGCGGTTCTTAGGGCCCCACAACCTCTCAGTGTGGGGGGGGGGCACAGCGTTTTCCCGGGGAAAGTGGATAGTATCGCCTGAGAGAGGAAAAACCGATGAACATTCCACTACGTAGCACACCTTGCCCTTTTTTACAAAGGTAACTAGCTTCATCTGTCCATTCATTTTAGCAACATCGAAGAATAGGGTATATTCTTCGATGACCGCAATAGACCTTCAATAGACCGCAAATCAATATCTAGCTATCGTCACACGTGTCATGCGGCCTGGTTCGCGTCGCCCCGCTCCTCTGTGTTGCGTGTAAAAGACTAGAAGGTCATGTTTTGTGATGCCACCATTAATGGACCCAATTGCTAGCTTTGTAGCATGACATTTTTACCCAAGCATTTCACATTAAAGTCTTCCTCGCCGCTTTGACCACAGTATAAGTGCTGGCAACTTGCTACAATTTTTTTTATTCGTGAGAAAAATTCGCAATTCCAAGCAAAGATCACTTCCGCTACCGGAGCTATGCTAATATTTTTTTTTGGTTGCTTTCTCCGTTGAAACTCCTTTTCACTAGGTGGGATTTTTCACTCCACTAGGTGGGATTTCACGGCACTAGGTGGGACGCATCCCACCTAGTTAACATGTTAGAGGAGGCCCTGATCTACACTCCTCCCCACCACTGAAAACATTGTTTACAAATGCTGCACTTGTGAATATTGTAAAAGGAAGCAGAATACGTCAATTCAACCAATTGTTTCTTGATTATTCCTTTAAGGTTATACTTGAGGTTTTGCCCCACTTCTAAAGAAAGGAATCTCGGCGTAGATTGAACACTCACAGATGTAGCGAAGATGAGAAGAGAAGAATTAAGCTGCGTATCTACTTCATCACGTGTGTCGTTCTCATTTTAACTCCCAAACCCTCGCCAGGCCGGCAGGCAATCCGCTTTCGGGGTGGGGCGGTGGGGGGCGGGGGCGGTCTTGAAAACCATTCCGTCTGACTTCCGATCTACGTGTGCAAGGATAAAATGCAAAATGCCGCTAGAAAGCTCTGGTTATGGAGAGCTCGAAGCTTACCATACATTTCAATTTTTACCGATAAAGAGATAAACAGAGGTCCTATTATGTCAATATACGGACCTCCACTTAAATATCTTGAAATGGTTGAAAAAGGAAAGCTTGTTTCCTTTCGGCATTGCTTCTTTAAGAATTAACATAGATGAATGTATTTTCATTGACCATAGCAAAAAGGGTATTTGGGGGTGAGTGAGGTCGTGTCAGAATCATCCTTGAAAACCAGCTTCTGAACTATGCACGTTAGAGACACTAATTTGAATAACACCAGTTATAAATTTTGGAGACTTGAAAATGTCATTGACAAGCTAATATAGTCTGGAGCTCATATCATATATTATGTTTCCATTTTCGGTCATGCTGAGGTCGTTAAAGATCATATTAGTGCGATGACATGACATGACCATTATCACAGTGCCATGACCTTTACTTATCTTGGGACATGGCCTGAACAAAATGACTATATACGTCTCAGGTCCTTTCAACAGAGTCATTCGAGCAAAATGCGTGCATCTGTTTGATATCAGAAATTGCTAAGGTGAGGCAATGCCACGTTGTATGATTAGGTCAGGTAAGTTAAAGCTTGAATATCTCCGGTACATCACATTTGAAGTATGAAACATTGTGTTCCAACACGAACTGATGTGATACTGAATCATCTTTGCAAACTGTCCGACTTCTGACCTCGTGACCTGACCTTGGGTCACGCTGGGACAATGTGTGTATTGATAGCACGATCACTTCAGCCATCGCCTATGTACACACTGCTTGGAAAGTAATTTCAATAAAGGTCAAGTAAGGTCAGTGCACGCGAGGTTAGATCATCTCAGGTCATTGGTCGGCCGTCCTATGTCATGTCGCATGGCTTAGGCGGCGCTGAAATCGAATTCAGATATGAATTCACGAGGAACAGCAACATTCTTTATAAGATGGCATTGTGTTGAATGTACATGACATTTGACCTGATATGACCTTTCACACACATTGTAAGCTAAATTTGTTGATGCAAACTATATAGTGACATTTAAAGGCTTCACAGCAGCTTTGTGCCAGTTTTCACTCGCCTGGCATTAAAAATACAATTGCAAACGACATCGAATTGCTCTCCGACGTGTTCGGCGTCAGCGCGGTGTCCGGGCTCGGTGGACACGAGGAGCCTTGATAAAGGAAAAATTATTTGTTTATTAGACAATCTCCAAATCGCAGGTGTTGATCGATTTAGTATTATATTCCTCTTAATTTATTTTCGACTCGTTCTGATTTGCTTTCTTCCTTTTTCACTCGTGACACCAGACCATTGTAGATTTAGCCGTTTCTTAAACAACAACAAAAATACACGACTTAAGACTACGCTATGATTGACTTGAAGAATGTCCAGAACTACAGTGAGATCGAGGACAATTGGAATTACTTGTTGTTGAATTTCATAATCCTAGCTCCAAAATTAAATACCGAACGTCACTGGAGTTCCGACCGCCGCTGGTCGGCGAAGGCCGGCCGGCCGCTTTGTGGCGGCCGGTCACGTGACTCTAGAAAGCAAGATGGTGATGTTTGCCAACTGATTTTCACCATTCGTTTTTCCTCAGCGATTTGCCATTCGTAGGAACAATCACGCATGTTCCGGGTCGTGCAGCATGACAGGTCAGGTCAGTGTCGCCGATACCTTGTGTTCAATAATAGAAGTCAGGGAATGCAGCCACCCCTACTCCGACGCCAAGCTTTACAATAATCACACATTTACTTGCATCAGTTTGGTCTTCTGAGCACCTAACCGTTTCAGTTGTCTTAATCAAGAGACATAGAGGCAAGAGACATATCATGTCTCTGATATGTCTGAGATACCTGAGAGATGCCTGAGATATAGATACATTATTGCATGCCGCTGTCTTCCATTGCTAACTCCCCTCCCCCTTCCCATCCAACTTCCTCTGTCTCGGAAAGGCAAGTGCAGATCGGACTTCTGATCTTGAATTACAAAAGCAAGAATACACATATGCCTCCAACCCCTTGCCTGTTGGTGGATCCAGGGGACAACCTCAATAGAGATGTGACGCTCATGAGACTGAAAATATGCGTCCCTGCAGAACCCTAGAGCGCCATTCCGGATAATTGTTGCCCCTCCAGACAAGAACCCCTCTCCCCCTCCCGACCGAAATTCGTGGATCCACCCCTACCTCTAATATACAAAACCTAAGCGGAGAATGCCAGAAAAAAAACTATCAACGTGCCCGTTCCAGCTGAGTTCCGGGTCTTACGCAATTCGAGTTCCGAGAAGTTTGCATTTCTGTTGTTTCGTAGAACTGCACTGTTTGGTGTTCACACAAGAGGGTGCTAAGTTCCCAGAAAACTGACGTGACGTGTATGTGGACTGTCGTATGAATATTTTAGGTGACTGGCGATGTTTCAAATAGACAATTTAAAGGGAGCTGCCCGAAACTCAGATTCGTGATTGGATCTTTCTGCACCGATGAATAAACAAGCGGCGTACATGCAGGCACGGACGGCGGTGTTAGCGCAATACACCGTACATACAGGCACGACCGGTGGTGTTGGCGCAATACACCGTACATACAGGCACGGCCGGTGGTGTTGGCGCAATACACCAGCCGCGTACATACAGGCACGACCGGCGGTTTTGTCCCGGGCAGGTCTGATCAGACTAGAGACGGCACATTGCCATAATTTGGCACGGCGGTCCGGGCCCGGCCAGCCTGCTATGACCAGAGGTCTGGGAATATCCCAGATGTCGTCGATTTTATAAAGCACATTCCAAGAGGCATTTGACACTAGGAGGAATTTTTGACGGCAATATAATGTGCATTTGGGCTTCCAAGGCGAATAATTCACGTCTCTGATTATATATATCGTTAGTCAGCCTGGTATCGACACTGGAACACCCGATGTTAGTCAACCTGGTATCGACACTGGAACACCCGATGTTAGTCAGCTTGGTATCGACACTGGAACACCCGATGTTAGTCAGCCTGGTATCGACACTGGAACACCCGATGTTAGTCAGCCTGGTATCGATACTGGAACACCCGATGTTAGTCAGCTTGGTATCGACACTGGAACACCCGATGTTAGTCAGCCTGGTATCGACACTGGAGCACCCGATGTTAGTCAGCCTGGTATCGACACTGGAGCACCCGATGTTAGTCAGCCTGGTATCGACACTGGAGCACCCGATGTTAGTCAACCTGGTATCGACACTGGAACACCCGATGTTAGTCAGCTTGGTATCGACACTGGAACACCCGATGTTAGTCAGCCTGGTATCGACACTGGAACACCCGATGTTAGTCAGCCTGGTATCGACACTGGAACACCCGATGTTAGTCAGCCTGGTATCGACACTGGAGCACCCGATGTTAGTCAGCCTGGTATCGACACTGGAACACCCGATGTTAGTCAGCCTGGTATCGACACTGGAGCACCCGATGTTAGTCAACCTGGTATCGACACTGGAACACCCGATGTTAGTCAGCCTGGTATCGACACTGGAGCACCCGATGTTAGTCAGCCTGGTATCGACACTGGAACACCCGATGTTAGTCTGCTTGGTATCGACACTGGAGCACCTGATGTTAGTCAGCCTGGTATCGACACTGGAGCACCCGATGTTAGTCAGCTTGGTATCGACACTGGAACACCCGATGTTAGTCAGCCTGGTATCGACACTGGAGCACCCGATGTTAGTCAACCTGGTATCGACACTGGAACACCCGATGTTAGTCAGCCTGGTATCGACACTGGAGCACCCGATGTTAGTTAGCTTGGTATCGACACTGGAGCACCCGATGTTAGTCAGCCTGGTATCGACACTGGAGCACCCGATGTTAGTCAGCCTGGTATCGACACTGGAGCACCCGATGTTAGTCAGCCTGGTATCGACACTGGAGCACCCGATGTTAGTCTGCTTGGTATCGACACTGGAGCACCCGATGTTAGTCAGCCTGGTATCGACACTGGAGCATCCGATGTTAGTCAGCCTGGTATCGACACTGGAGCACCCGATGTTAGTCAGCTTGGTATCGACACTGCAACACCCGATGATTCAGCTCCAGAACGGACAGATAATCCAGCTGTAGAGTGATCTACTGACGACAGTGGCGGATACAGGGGGAGGGCAATGGGGCATGCGCCCCCGCTCTATGGAAAAGTGGCGCCTTTCTGACCGGAAAAAGGCGTCCCTCCGGGAGGCTCGAGTACATCCCCCTCCTCCGCTCAATGGATTTTCTAGCCAAAGGCGCCTCTCCAGGGACTTTCGCAGTCGCTCTCTTTCGAGGAAATGGCGCCCCTCCAGGCGAGTGCCCCTCCTTCGTGAAAATTCCTGGATCGGTCTCTGGCTGACAGAAGGTTATGCGATAACCAGTACAGCAGATAGCTGACGAAATTTCTGTAGCGGCAGAGTATCTCACAGGTGTCTAAAATATAGTAATACATCATATAATTTTTTTTTTTTTTTTAACTATGAATATCTCAAAGGCCAACCGAAGACCAGATCTTGTTCCAGAACAACAAAGAGCCTCCAGTGATATTCGATAAACACGATCAATATGGCTGACGCTGCTGGACGCCACTATGTTCACGTGCTGCTGCTGCTGCTGTTGTTGTGGGAACAATTCGCCAGCTGATTGCTGGCAACAAAGAAACTGATGAACGACGGTAATACTGAGAAAGAGAGCTGGGGCAGCACGACAAGAATCTTGCTACCATCCCCGGTAACTGGAGTAAGCACATTGGGAGGTAAAGGAACTGGATTTGCAAAAATAAGCACATACATAGTTCCAAAGAGTATTACTTCCTTTATAGTTGTACGTGTTCAGCTCAAAATCGACTATCCAACTGATACAGTACCTTTAAATGGGCAGCTTAGGATTGCGTTTTATCAGCTCGTGCATCTTTATACTTGCGAGCTGGTGCGGAATATGGATAAAAGTTACAGGCTACCAAATGCTGCTGATTGTGCGGGAGTTTTGCCTAATAATGTGTCATGCAAATACTAGATGGCATAACGCTTCATGCGTATGCCGCATCTGGATATGAATAGAACTGGTCAAATGTGCTAACCAGACCAAGCAAATCTCAACGAGATTCCAAATTGGACTACTAGAATGTTTGGTGTGGTCAAGATTCGCCAAAACGTCACAAAGCGTGGACGGGCTTAAGGGTATATAATGAATCATTATATGCGCATATTGCGGCCTGGATCTTTTAATGTGGCAATAAAAGGAGTATATTCGGACTATGCTCACTGAGGCACGTCAGGTGGTGTCCGGAAATTGACACTTCAAGAAAACAAGTTTGAAGAATGGTACACTATCGAACAACCTATCTGCTCCGAGGACATGGCTGTTTGTCATTTCTAATTGGCCGAGAAAATACAGTAAACAGGGCATTCTTAACTCGATGCTGTCCCGTTTGATTGCACTCGGAATCTGCACACATAGTTCACAGGACTCAATCATTCAGACCAGAAATACAGAAAAAACAACGCCAGTCCCACAACGGTCTCCGTCTAAATGTAGCGTTGTCTTTGAACTCGCAACGTTTGACGGCTGTCGGTTTTCTGTACTCGGTGCGGTCAAAAGCCCTTGCTACGGCCAAAGTACCCGTACTGTCGGCCCAGCTGTTGTGCTTCATTCATGCTGAATTTATACATTTTGGACACATTTTCCTCTCTATTTCTGTATATTTCCTGGCGTTCGGTATTTGATATTTCGCCTGCACCTGAAGAACTTGTACAGTGCACAAGTTGCACATATTCTCGATATATATATATATATATATATATATATATATATATATATATATATATATATATATATATATATATATATATATTTATATATATCTATATATATATCACCTTTTAATTTGCTTACCTTACAAATGTTTTGTACCGTAGAGCGGGGAAAGATGCCCCGGATAGGTAAGACGCGCCATGACTTCCCTGGCCAAGCTATTATTAGGATTACAAGGTTCTCATGTTGTAGAGAGCGCCATATTTGTTTCTGGCGCCAAAAATTGCATGCGAGCGCAGCCACTTGCTGAACTGGTTTGTCACGGTGTTTTGGGTGATTTCCTGCAAAAACAATTTTTTTTTTCATAGATTTCGCAATTTAGAACTAGAATGTAGTGGTTGACATGCGATGGCAGTTTATCGTGATTTCGCAGGCATCTACCTTGTGTTAAAGCTAGCCCAGTTAAGCGGCATGCTTGTCTCGGTCTAGAAAACATACGTCGGAATATTACCTTTTGCTAAGTGAGGCGCAACCAAGGGCCCCCGCTCCCCCTTCATAGATGGTGCATAGATGGTTTTCTTCATAGATGGCGCTAGTGTCAGACATCTCGTTCCACACTGCATTGGGCGATATTGTGGCGACCATGTAATATTGACGACTAGAGTAATTATTGGATGGTAAACTAGATATGCTCACAATTCTTTTGAAGCAGTGGGTGCGAACTGGTGGCGATCAGTGTCCAAGTGTAAACATTTGAATCGCAAATGTGCAGATATTAGCAGAATACACGGTGGGCTTTCATCTTCTAAATATTTTGCAGAGCGAAGTATGCTTAAAATTTAATAGATTCTAAGCATTAAGATCGATGAAGTATTGGTGGAGCCCACAAGCCAAAATGTACGTCGTTGACATGTTCAGTGAACATGTCGACGACATAGGTACATTTTGTTGGAGGAACAAATAGGGCCAAAGCTGCAGTTTATAGGTAACGTTGATCGAGCGACGTCGCTGAAATGGAGAAACATGGCAGCACAGTCAATGGCACGCGCTCCCCGAGTCGATGCCGGCTCAACCGACGAGCAGTCTCAGCAGCGACAACATTATCATATATCCGAAGAAGCTGCCGATGAATCAGATGAGTATGCCATGCCTTATTGGCGCTTACCTAAGAGAAGCAAACCACTAAATCTGACTGCCGTTGCGGAGACACTGGACGCTACCGATACCGGTACAAGAAAGGCGTCTAAAATACTGACATCGTTTCTGTCGCGTTGGGAGAAGAAGTGTGGGTGTAATCATGAAATCGAAGAGCAAAAGCTATTGATGTGAGCAGAAAGTGTAGAAAAGATAAAGTATATGATACGGCGACGGGCTGCGCTGCGCTATTTTGTGATGGTCGTGACGACCAGACGAGAGGGGAGGGCATTGTCAAATCGGGTCGTATGTCGTTTGAAAAGATGAGTGTACACATTGTCTCGGTAAATATGCATCCCGGGGATGTGCATGTAGTTCATTTTGTGTGTGACGGAAAGCCCACCGGACACAATGTCGCGCAAACGCTCAACTATTTTCTGCATTATTGTATGGCAGGTGCGCAAAACATTGTCTTCATTGGTGGTGATGGAACCAACCAGGTTGTTTGGTGGAGGGGGATTGATGGCGCATCTTGAACAACTGATGGAGCGACCTGTGGGTCGAATTGTTTGCTTGTGCCACCAGGAGGAATTGCCCTATCGAGCTCTGTTTGGTCTGTTGGACGGAGAAACAGCCGGGCCCAGCACGTTCTCTGGGCCAATCTGAACATGTATTGTAGATGTCCGCAAGCTAGATGTCGTTGCGTTTGCTGCAGTAACGTGTGAGGGTCTTTCAGAGCTGCCATCGCGTGTGGAGCAGGGTCCAAGCATTGATATGAGGCTACTGTATCAATGTGCTAAGTCTGCCACCAATGGAATCACTGATGGGATGCGAGATCGTGTACATGCAAAAAATGTGCATGGCGGGATGATACACGGCCTAGATCCGCATTCTACGCTATTATTTCTTTGTATCTGAGCCATCTGTACCACTATGCAGCCTTGTGAAATATGCTGTGTGTGTGTGTGTATGTGCCAACTATGATGGCAATGAAAGAGAAGTGGGATGTGGTGCATGGACCCGCCGGCCACCTGTGCGAGCAGATGAAACGACAGAAAGAACATTTTCAGGGTATCGAGATGGAAACCATTGAAAAGACCACGACGATTAACATGCATATGGCGCACTCCGAAAACGTCATGTTAGCCATGCTGGGTGACAATGACCAAGCGGTCAGGATGGAGGCGGTCAACATGATCAAAACCGTGCGCCAAAAGAATAACCTCTCCACAGAATGTGGCACAATTCGGCCATTCAGATCTCCGAGCGTGAACTGGTGTGCTGAGTCATATACAGAACTGATTAACGTTCATCAGTGTGTGAAAGACGGGCAAGATATAGAACAGCCTTTAACACGAAATATGAATGAGGAAAGCATACTAAAGTTCATCGAAGGACCGGTTCGGACAGGAGTTCTTCTTTATCACTCACAGTCAACTGAGGGTCGGTAAGATTGACAACTGAAGCGTCGGCAATGATAGTCGGTGCCGAAAGACAGGACGCAAACGGCCTAAACCAAATACAATTTCCAAAAATGCACCCAGGTCAGGTCACAAAGAAAGTGCACAATAGGCGGTTTCACGCGTGCACTGCACGGCCACCCTGCGCACACGATGCTCATGTGCGCAAGGTGGCCGCCACACTGTGACAGAGCAGCGGCCATCGTCCCGGGCAGGGTGGCCGCCACACTGTGACAGAGCAGCGGCCATCGTCCCGGGAAGGGTGGCCGCCTCACTGTGACAGAGCAGTGGCCATCGTCCCGGGCAGGGTGGCCGCCACACTGTGACAGAGCAGCGGCCATCGTCCCGGGAAGGGTGGCCGCCTCACTGTGACCGAGCAGCGGCCATCGTCCCGGGCAGGGTGGCCGCCACACTGTGACAGAGCAGCGGCCATCGTCCCGGGCAGGGTGGCCGCCACACTGTGACAGAGCAGCGGCCATCGTCCCGGGAAGGGTGGCCGCCTCACTGTGACAGAGCAGCGGCCATCGTCCCGGGCAGGGTGGCCGCCACACTGTGACAGAGCAGCGGCCATCGTCCCGGGCAGGGTGGCCGCCACACTGTGACAGAGCAGTGGCCATCGTCCCGGGCAGGGTGGCCGCCACACTGTGACAGAGCAGCGGCCATCGTCCCGGGCAGGGTGGCCGCCACACTGTGACAGAGCAGCGGCCATCGTCCCGGGCAGGGTGGCCGCCACACTGTGACAGAGCAGCGGCCATCGTCCCGGGCAGGGTGGCCGCCACACTGTGACAGAGCAGCGGCCATCGTCCCGGGCAGGGTGGCCGCCACACTGTGACAGAGCAGCGGCCATCGTCCCGGGCAGGGTGGCCGCCACACTGTGACAGAGCAGCGGCCATCGTCCCGGGCAGGGTGGCCGCCACACTGTGACAGAGCAGCGGCCATCGTCCCGGGCAGGGTGGCCGCCACACTGTGACAGAGCAGCGGCCATCGTCCCGGGCAGGGTGGCCGCCACACTGTGACAGAGCAGCGGCCATCGTCCCGGGCAGGGTGGCCGCCACACTGTGACAGAGCAGCGGCCATCGTCCCGGGCAGGGTGGCCGCCACACTGTGACAGAGCAGCGGCCATCGTCCCGGGCAGGGTGGCCGCCACACTGTGACAGAGCAGCGGCCATCGTCCCGGGCAGGGTGGCCGCCACACTGTGACAGAGCAGCGGCCATCGTCCCGGGCAGGGTGGCCGCCACACTGTGACAGAGCAGCGGCCATCGTCCCGGGCAGGGTGGCGGCCTCACTGTGACAGAGCAGCGGCCATCGTCCCGGGCAGGGTGGCCGCCACACTGTGACAGAGCAGCGGCCATCGTCCCGGGCAGGGTGGCCGCCACACTGTGACAGAGCAGTGGCCATCGTGCCGGGCAGGGTGGCTGCCGACATTGCAAGGTGGACTCATGAGCAGGGCTCTGTGTTCCGACTGCCTGATGAGTTCCGACAGCAGTCAGCACGCTGTGGCTGCTAAATAGTGGTGCTATTGTAATAATAGCATCCAAAATAGTAGTAGTATTAGGCTATGGACATTACTAATATCCATAGCACAGTATTACTATTTATAGTGATGTGTACAACTATCTTGTCTCATTTGAATACAAAACTTGTGGAGTCAACCCGTTTTGGTTTGGCAAAGGTAAGTTTCCGAAACACATTGCTGTGCATTGACCAACGACAGGTGCGGACACGGCGTAACTGACACGGAAACATGGCGTAACTGACACGGAAACACGGCGTAACTGACACTGAAACACGGCGTAACTGACACGGAAACACGGCGTAACTGACACGGAAACTCGGCGTAACTGACACGGAAACACGCGTGCAATTTTAAGACGTCAGAAGCAGAGCGTTGATCAAGAGCCAGTGGGGGCACCCGAGAAGGATGCCTATAATGAGTTAGTCTGTTCTCGATGTCTTTGCAAGCCATTGTGTCAGATTCCGAGGATATATTTCAGGGCAAGAAAGGTATCATTGCGTTGCACCCGTTGGTGACAAAGTATGACGACTGAGCTCACAACAGCAATGGGTTGCCGTTTATCGTGGCTTCGGCGCGACACAGACACGCTGCCGGTTAATTAGCTTTTTCACCCAGCTGGCATGTACATACGGGATTATTTGCAATTCATTTGCAAATGAGTTGCTGCGTTGGTAAGTGTGCAATGTTTGTCATAGTTCTGAATACAAAGTCGAGTTATGGGGTATTTGATAGGAAAGTATGCATGTTCTCATTATTTGCAACATGAAATGGCTCAAACCCGGTGAGAATCCACAATGTGGCGAGGTTGTTTTATTCCTGACGAGATCCACTGTACTTGAGTTTGAAAGTAGTTCCCACGCCACTGTCTATGTGTAAATAGTGGCCTTGTCTACAGCCCCGGGCTGGTGTCCGTGGGCGTGGGGAACTGGTCCGCACGGCTCCATCAGCTAAAAGGGTCAGGGATTGCGAAGGCCCTTACGGGGGGACGATCAGCTGTAGTATGGTGCAATATGATGAAAATGGAAAGATATGCCGCCTTTTGGAATAGACTGCAGGTCCTCAAGGGAACAGCATGGCTCCGCCAACACTGTACGTTTCATATGTGTGTTAATAACACGCTGAACTGAGGTCGGCAGGCGTTGAGTAATTCATCAATTTGGTGAGGAAGTAATGCGGCACAGGACAAGACCCGTGGCGTGACCGATGCTGTCGGAGATCTCCACGAATTTTCTGTTGACGACGTAGCTGCACCATGCCCGGGAGACGTAGCTGCACCGTGCCCGGGAGACGTAGCTGCACTATGCCAGCCATTATTCCTGGACTCGCCGACTCCATCTCTGTACCGGTAATTGACGTAGTAGCTCTTACATGCCGGTTGGGTGAAATGGCTAGCGATGACGGGACCTGACGTGCTCAAAGCAGTGCTCAGAATCTGACATAACTTAGCGTACAGCGATCGCTTAACGACCTAACACCAGGTCTGCGTTTGAGCCTGGAGTTATTTGCTGGTTTCGGCATGTTCAATTAAGCCAGTCCAGTAATCATGACTTTAACATACGATCCTGCAGGCTAACCCGTGTACAATGCGTTTTAAATTCATCAATTGTTCTCCTGATGGCGACAAATACATCTGTGGTCCTTAGTGCAAATTTTGACAACTTTTCACTTCCATTTCGCAACGCTTGCCAAGGGCGGCACCACCAACTTCTGCCAAGGGGCAGGGGCCAGCGGTTCTGCACGAGGTCCGTCTCAGTTTCTGGGGGCCTCCCTGAATCTGCAGGGAGGCCCGATGGGACTTCTCTGCTCTTGGAGCTGCTTAAGGGCCTTTAATCCGTTTTGGCGAACCGGTGCGTTCCACGACAGGTCAACCGACGTACTTCACCCAATACATTTTGTTTGAGACCAAATTTGCTCACATGGTCGTCTTTGGCTCTGAATACGGCTGTGTAAATTTCAGCCCGATTCGGCCAACGACAGTTGAGCAATCGCCTCCGGCATTATTTTTAGGTCAAACAACATGGGTTAGTTTGACGATGGATATCTCATCAACAAGGAGCAGAAAGGGTGACAAATTGCATTGCTTCAGAAGAAAAAGGATCAACTGAATCATTCTCGGAATAAAATGTCAATGTTTCTTACCGTTGGTCTCGCGACCTCGTCACCTCGTGACCTAGTGACCTCCCGTGACTCCTATCCCATCAAAATTGATATATTTGGCGGTTGAAATAACTTGCATGATTTTGGCATGATTTCTTTGACCAAACAAATAAGTTTAAAAAAATGCTTTCTTCTTATGAATATCTGATATGAATATCAGTCCGCACTTCATGACTTTTTGCGATTTTGCGTTTCCCGGGTAGGACGGATTTTGTGTAAGTTTTCTTCTATTGGAAAGCTATATGAGGTAGAACAATGACATGCAGATATATGATAGAATATGGTAAAACGTTTTCCTAAGTAAAAAACATCCATACCTTTTTAATGTAGATATTATAGCTTCCCTTAAAAACCATCACGAGTTGCAAGGTCACTAATTACCGATAGATCAGCCAAGGGTTTATTTACGCGTAGCGGAGCAATTGTACTTCGGAATAACCGGCATGTATTGAATAACATCAAACATGAAAACAACGCTATCCGACCCTATTTAGTCAGGTTCTATTACCTACATGCTATATATGGCGCGGTAGGTAGGTACCTGTAAGAAACATGAGGATCACTTTGTGTCGGCGATCTGGTGTTAGGCAGATTGAGCATTCTGTGCTAAAAAAGCATTGCGTCTCTGTGGGCTGCTGATGACTATGTGATAAAGGCAAATAAAAGCCGTGGTGTTTATCTCGCGTATGTCTTCCCTCCCACTTCATTCGTACTTCGTACATATATCCGTACTCCCCATCCGTCCATAGCTCAATACTCTCCAGCCTGGTGGCGGTTCCGAGGGAGATAGAGGCGCCTGTAACGGTTCGCCAGGCCATGTCGTGTCACGCCGCGCGACTCTGTACTCCGGCAAAACTGCCGACTGCGACTCCCCAGCCCAGCGCTTCTGTTTTGCAGCCTTTTGCAGCCTATTGGCCGTTATTTCCAATTATTGCCCAGTCACATAAATCTCTAAATCTCGCGCACGCAACCACTCGCACCTCCGTTATTTATGGAACTGTTTAGATACTTCGTCGCATCGCCTGCAAACCAAAAACGCTTCTGTTCTGCAAGCTCTGGCTTCTTGGCCGTCATTGCCAATTATTACCAATGATGTATTGTCTCATCTCACGCGACCACTCGCACCTCCGAGATTTATGGAACTGTTTAGATACTTCGTCGCATCGCCTGCAAACCAAAAACGCTTCTGTTCTGCAGCAAGCTCTGGCCTCTTGGCCGTCATTGCCAATTATGGCCAATGATGTATTGTCTCCCGCACGCTCGCCCGAAATTCTAGATGGCACCAATAGGCCATTATCAGAAGCTGCACGAGCAGCAGAACATCAATTATCTCAGCTACGCAGCGTTCCTGCAACCGGCGCAAGCCGTATATATAGAGGGCCCCCGTCGAACAGAGGTTAGGTAAGTTTAGGAGGGCAAGCTGCGAACACCTCCGGGAGCGAGTCGTCTTGCACTCGCTCTCGTGACGATAGACTCTGACCGTGTTGTTGTGTTGTGTTGTGCTGTGTTGAAGTGAA
This sequence comes from Ashinkailepas kermadecensis, assembly GCA_034440615.1. Classification (NCBI taxonomy): domain Eukaryota; kingdom Metazoa; phylum Arthropoda; class Thecostraca; family Neolepadidae; genus Ashinkailepas; species Ashinkailepas kermadecensis. The sequence goes on from JAOTOM010001220.1 coordinate 52,218, forward strand.
GAAAGTCTTTACCGCGTTCCTCTGAGTGAGTCGGCTGACACGCTATCAAGTATAGCGCAACCACCACAAGACCTGTGTGAGTTGCATCTGCATCACTAGACTATCAGCGCGGCGCAAGGTGTATTGTTTGTTTGACTCATTTGAATGGACTATAAACACATTCTACCGTCTGGCCCATCTATCGAGTGGAGGCGAATCATCGACCTGGCCTCAGGCACGTCATCGGTGAGAAACATCGAGGACGACTGGACGCTGGACGATATCTGCACAGCACCTATATTCACAGGCAGGAAGTCGCCGACGAGAGGAGACGTGGGGCTATCCACAGGTGAATTAAGTGGGCGGTTGCACGCCGGCGTTGATGACGGCGGGCAACAGAGGGGTTGACATGGGGGAGGAAACGATAACAGGCTTTCCAGGGCCGGAGCAATGTACGACTCAGTTTTGGAAAACGTCTGGTGGATAGAGGACGTGGTTAATTTATTCTTCGACGTACATATACGCTACAAGCAAGGGTAATAGCCACTGTGTCAATCCCTATCGTCGCCATACAAAGCGAATAACAAAAAAAATGTTGCTGAAGTGTCGGTAAGCCTCATTGAAAACGTGAGCAATCCCCGCATTACTAGAGGTGTGGCTTTGTGTCGGAAATTTATAATTTTGAATTTTTCGAACTAATTTTCTTCTGCCTCCGATTTTCAAAGATATTTTTTTCCAAAGCCAGCGTCAGAAACAAAAGGGATACACCGAAGGGGAATTTGATGCAAACAAAATTCAGAACTCTGGCAGGTTTAGAGGCACCGATCCACCGGCCGTGGAAATGACGCTCCTACATGGCGTTCTTCCACGCTCCCTACTGGGTCGCCGAGGCCATCGGGTGTGAGGCCTGCTACCGAACGTCTCTGGCTATGGTGCCAGACGAGGCGCCATGCCACCGATCGCGGAGGAGCCGATGCCGTTCCGAGGCACCGATCCACCGGCTGTGGACAGGACGCTCTTCCAAGGCGTCCTTCTACTACTCCCTACTGAATCGCCGAGGCCACCGGGTGTGAGGCCTGCTCCCCACTGGATCGCCGAGGCCACCGGGTGTGAGGCCTGCTCCCCACTGGATCGCCGCGGCCACCGTCAGGTGTGAGGCCTGCTTTGTGTATATCGACCTATCGTAGTTGTCCCTGTCACAGCGACCACTCGATTGTCGCTGCGCAGCCTTCACGTATGGTCGTCGCGTGTTGGATTTCGTGTGTGTTCGTTTGTGTAGCTCGTTTGTGTCTTATAGCACATTGTGTATTGTCGCGTATAGGATTTAGTGTCGTGTGTCGGTTTCCCGTCGCGTTGCGTAGTTTGGCGTTGCATTGTGCTTCTTGCCTCTCGATGGCCAGCTGCGCCTGGTTCCATCTCGATTATGCCCCGTTTTTTTCGCCCTTCGCCTCTTCTTAGGCTCCGGTCGCCGTATATTGGTCCCCAATATCCTTCTTTTATAAGGGGGAGGTATGTAACGGTTCGCCAGGCCATGTCGTGTCACGCCGCGCGACTCGGTACTCAGGTTTAGAAGAATAAACCATGCCAAAATGGACAAATATATAAAATTCATCTCGTGGATATGCTTGAACCCAAAATTGACTTTCCATCAAAGAACAGATGCTCCGTTGGTTGCTGGATATCTGTACCTGTTGATAAGTCCCTGAAATATGTCATATTCAAAGCCCTACAATTTTCTGAATGGACATGCAATTTCAAAATTAACTCTTTAAAAAAACTTTTACAGATAAAAGTATCCTTGGCCAAAGCGATGCACCAGGATGAGTTATTTCAGATGCCGTCTTAAAATAATTTGTCAATTGATATTTACTATCTCAAAAAGCTATTCGGGAAATCAAGCCGTTTGACTCTCTTCTTGCCAGATTTGATGCTTTAATCAGCGTTGCAATCACCAGAAGTCACAGAAAACGGCTTGAAAAACTGATCGGATATCAGGAAGCTAATAGTGATAGCAATTTCCTGAAGCATTTCATGAGAGTACAAGCAATGCTTGTGAGTTCATGCACGGGTGCACTGAAGAGGACCAATCCCGTATTTCTGAGAGAAAAAAATGGTCATAAAAATGAAAGCTTCGTTCCCCAAGCAAAACAAAACAACCTGAAAGCTCGTCCATCCCAGGGTCACACTTAAGAAAACACTTACGAAAATACTATTCCTTGATGTGCAACTGGGTGCATGTGCACCCACAGGGGGATACAGAGGTACACCCCAGCAAAATAAGAAAAATCGTAATTTTGTTCTTCCTGCCCACACTTCTCAACAACATGCTGGATGTTCGTGCGTCATTCTAGCTCCCTAGATTTATGCCTCGATATTGAAGCTTACACCAACGGGAGGCGTTCAGTTTCAACAATCCTCAATTGATCCTCATTTTCTACGTTGGCCGACCTACACGATATCAATTAGTAGTCTTACTTTCTCCTCCTTTAATTATCCTACTATATCCCATCAAACAACTCAAGCTTACGGCTTATTCCAGCCAATAATTCCAATGACCGTGAAGATATTGATAAAACCTACCACGAACCTGCTTCCATCCGGACAACAACTCAATGCTTCTAAGAAAAATTCCTCGTCAAGTGAAGGAAGCCACTATTTTCCGCTTGCATAATGAAGAATGCCACCATCACCATACAGGTTGGACCCGGACGGCGCTTCTCGGAGTCAATGGATTCAGCGCACTCCGGTTCCCACTCCAGTCGGAGCTTTTTAAATTACTACCAAGAAAGGCATAATGCATTCCTTTTTGTTTCCCCAAGGATGAAATGTTCTACTTCAAATGACATGGAAAAAACTGTTTATTTTTGCATTCTAGAGCAACCCCAAGCAATACCAACCACAAACAAGCGCAAGTCCTTTTGACGAGCGGCTGCGGAATGCTGACGATGTGGCATGTTTTTGGAGCGGAAGTAAAATTTCAATGTCTGTGCTTCGCTTGTAATTTCTAATTTGTCGCCCACTTGCTAACTTTTAGGTGTATGTTGTCATTACCATGTTCTCCTAGCTTTGCAACGGTGAAAGGCTTGTATCGTTTGCCTCTGTACCGTGCTCGCAATGTTCCACCACATGTTGCAGCCCGCACCAGAAAGCCTGAGTAGAAGATTGATACAGCCTTCATCAACTCAATCGGCCTGTATCAACGTTTTGCTGGCTGGTAGTGAAATTAAATAACCACATAATTGCCTATTTGTATCAAGGTGTTTGATAAAACTGCTTCAAGATGACTTTATTCAATATTTCTACAGGCATTTCTCATCAGACGGAAAGCACTGAGTGAAGGAAAAGATGCGACTACGGGATGAACGTTTGCGCCTTCCATAAATGGCATTAGCCATGAGTTATGGTCAGACAGGGCTCGAACCAGTATTATTGCGTGAGATATGGAACTTTCAGATGACGTAAAGTAATGTCACCTAAAGATAATCTATTTTGTTTAGCTTACATTTTATCAACTTACCCCTCATAGCGGTGTAAGTTGACGAACCGGCAGTTGTGGGGTGTTTTACTCTTTGGTGGAAAGCCCAGAGGATGAGACGATAAAATAACTTTCAGGGATGATATTAGAAGTTTTAAGCTTGGCGGAGGTGTTGCTATCTCTTCGTTATCCTTCCAAAGTGATGAGTTATTTTAAGTTTCGTCAAAATTGTATCAACTAGATTGTATCAACTAGTCAAAATTGTATCATCCGGTCTCCCCTATTTTCCATCAGGGATATTGATGTTTTGAGGTTCCTGAGGTGAAAGGCACGTTTCTTATTCATCATGAATTTCTTTTTGTCATAGCAATATACCTACGTACCTGAAGTTGAAATATATTTTAATTATCATGCAAAATCAATCATTTCTTTTCATTTTTCTTGTCTTTTCATTTTTCTTTTTTCATGTTTTAATTTTCATCACTTTTCATTTCTTCACATTTCATTCATCAAAATCAATCATTATCAAACCAATCATTATCACTTCTTGCCAATGACATAGTATAGTATGACTTGTCCAGCGCCATGGCACGGATGGCTGCAAACTGTGTGAAGCTTGCATTGCCAGTGAATGGTAATTTTGTGTGATCCAGCATCAGTAGGCATACCTAGTCTTTGCGTGATAAAACATCTGTAATGTATGCTCCTTGAACGTAAAAGAAGACTTTGTATTTATTAGTCTTGGCAGAATGTATCCACCTCATTTATGCCTATCAGACATTATACACTCCATAATTGCATGGCCAATTACTTTTTATGGGAAGATGTATGGTCTCAACGCTACAATCGGTATATTTGAGCCTCAGTCCTGGTAGCTCAGTTGGTTTGGGCGCTGGCCTGCACTGGTCTCCCCTGTCCTGGCAAGACAGTGTTCGGGTCGTTTCACACGCTCGCATTTAGCCCCCGGCTGGGAGGGTCAGTTGGAAACTGACGCGATGAGGCCGGGGACGGGCCGCCGGGGCGGCCGTGTCGGTGCATTCACAGCACGTCAAACTTCCGGTCAAAATTATGTCATTGAGCTGTAATTCACGGATTGGGTGATGGGGCCAGGGTGCGCGCAACAAACTCTGCTTAGCAATATCACACTGATTCATAGAGGCATTTCATCGATAATTCGGACTAAACGCTATAATATAAGATGTGGATGAGATCTGTCACTAACGGCATCAGTAACTGACCGGAGAGGGATAACGACATCAAGGGCACTCTCGGGCTTCGCAATGCCCATCAATCACAGACGGCCGACATAGCATTGTGCAATGGAAACTGAGGGCCCGATAAGCCCGACATGGACCGTCGTCATCCTCCCTGGGGGCCTGTAATCGCCAAGACAGAATGTGATGGTGGCGTAGTTCTCCAGCACTACAGATATATTGAGCCGTCAGTCTCATGTGACGCAATGCTGAAAAGGTAAGGTCATAAATGGCAATGCAATTAAATTTACCTCATGATTTTCAACAGACGAAACTTATAGCAAGATATATATATATATATATATATATATATATATATATATATATATAAATATTAATTATATGCTCCTTGCTTCCATTGAAGCAGCAAACAGAAAGATAACCAACGATGAGCTAGCAGTCATTTAGATGAAACGACTGATATTCTGTCGTGGTAACGATATACTGCAACGACATTCTGACGAATATTGAATTTCAGTGCACAGAACATTGCTAGTTATATTTCTAATAGATCCGACATTAAGAACCGAAACGAAAAATCAATTCCTATTTACATGTATTTCAATTTTGCTGTGACTGATCAAAAATAATAGGTCAAGAAAATCATTTGAATGGCGTACTTTATGTTCAGTGGTGCAGCAAGCGCCTGGGGTACCGCTTTGTCGCTCACCTTCCAGCCGGAAATGATGTCACGATAGTAGGGGAAATTCTCCGTGATCCACTCGTAGATCTCCGACAAGGTCATCTTCTGCTTAGCACTACTCTGGATCGCCATTGAGATCAAACCGGCATAACTGTGGACAAAAACAATCGGATCGTCACGTGCTTCTCTCGTATGCAATTGGTCAGCATTGCCGTACAAAGCAGGTAAAATTGGACAAACTGACATAGAATACATCACAGAAAGCATCTGTTGTTCACAACAGAAAGGGAATATAGACAAAACACCTTGGCTACGCCCACCCACAACGCCTCTCAGAGGTTCATTTATAACCTTCCAGCGGGTTACCCTAGAATCATTGAAACACGAACGGGCTACTTTTTGTAATGCATGTGGTAAACTCTAGTTCGCGGTATATATGACTTGTCTGTTTTCCTCCGTTCATTTTATGTTGGCTCGTGTTCGTTTAGTTTTTGTCGAAGTTCTTAATGAACTAAATTAGCAATTGCTGACTCCTGTGCTCACCTGCTTAAATTAGTACAAGGCCCACAAAGTGCTGTGCAAATACCCGGACTGAAGATGCAAATACCCGGACTGAAGATGCAAATACCCGGACTGGAGATGATGAGCGCTCAACACGCGGTGTTATATAAATCATTTCTGACCTGAATGAATGCATAAAGCCTATGGAGACGACAATGCTTCCTGGTTTCTTTCAAGGTATCGCTATATGCGTAATATTAAATTTAAGAAACATGGAGCGCCTCTCCTCGCGTCCTCCAGGCGGAAGCGCCCATGGTTGTGAAGAGCCCACGTCACACTGCTCCAATGGTTTCTTCCATCGTTGGTGTCACAGCCTTCCGGTTGTACCGTGCTCAGTAAGTGGACATCGTGCTCACCATTGCCTTCCGCCGCCGTCAGGTAAGACACAAAACGTCACCGACCGCTCAGCTAGGAGCGTCAGCCTGACAGGGGGAGTGCACGACGTTTGAACGGTCCTCCGGCCGAGCCGACCGTGGCTGGCGAAAACATCGATTGCTAATTGCAAGGAAACATTGTTCTCTGCCGGCCCAGAGCCGGCCGGCAGCGGCGCGGGGTAACCTTTGACACGACCGCCGTCAGAGGGGGGGCGCCCGCCCATTCATCGCGCGGTCAGGTGTATTGATTCTGGCCGCCGGAATCGCCCACGGCCACTCGACGGTCAGCGGCGCTGCAAGGCCGACAGGGGCGCACCCAGGCGGTGGGGAATCGCCCACGGCCACTCGACGGTCAGCGGCGCTGCAAGGCCGACAGGGGCGCACCCAGACGGTGGGGAGCGTGGTGTTGGCCAGGGGCGCACTCAGGCGGTGGGGAGCGTGGTGTTGGCCAGGGGTGGAGCCGAGTGGTGGCGTTGAGGCAGTGTTGAATCGGATAGGAGGAGCGTGTTGTAAGGTGGGTGGGTGGGCAACGGTGTTCTTGACAGAGCCTGGGTCAGGGTAGAATCCAATTTCTCTCCCTCATCCCAATTCATGGTAAAATCTAAGTGGTGATTCAGCAAGGTATTGCCTGGCAGGAAAGACACATATGTGAGAGGGAGATATCGCGGATATTCAACATTATAAGCTTCGAGCTTATTACGAACTGGGACGTAAACGAGTGAGATTTCCTCAACCAGCAAAACTAATTCATCTTGGGTGGCCGGTTCGGCCCAGACCACACTCGCACGCCTTAGGTGGCCGGTTCGGCCCAGACCACACTCGCACGCCTTGGGTGGCCGGTTCGGCCCAGACCACACTCGCACGCCTTGGGTGGTCGGTTCGGCTCAGACCACAGTCGCACAACTTGGGTGGCCGGTTCGGCCCAGACCACACTCGCACGCCTTGGGTGGCCGGTTCGGCCCAGACCACACTCGCACGCCTTGGGTGGCCGGTTCGGCCCAGACCACACTCGCACGCCTTGGGTGGCCGGTTCGGCCCAGACCACACTCGCACGCCTTGGGTGGCCGGTTTGGCCCAGACCACACCCGCACGCCTTGGGTGGCCGGTTTGGCCCAGACCACACTCGCACGCCTTGGGTGGCCGGTTCGGCCCAGACCACACTCGCACGCCTTGGGTGGCCGGTTCGGCCCAGACCACACCCGCACGCCTTGGGTGGCCGGTTCGGCCCAGACCACACTCGCACGCATTGGGTGGCCGGTTCGGCCCAGACCACACTCGCACGCCTTGGGTGGCCGGTTCGGCCCAGACCACACTCGCACGCCTTGGGTGGCCGGTTCGGCCCAGACCACACTCGCACGCCTTGGGTGGCCGGTTCGGCCCAGACCACACCCGCACGCCTTTGGGCACGCATACATTTCCAACGACCTACACTGCAATCACATAACAAGCATGCACTTGTATCCTCATACGTTAAGAGCTATTTTTTATTTACGTAGTGCTCGTTCGGCTACTTCCCACACCCGCCATTGGGCGTCAGTAGCTCAGCGGTTGAGCTGGGCGTCTGGCATGCCGAAGGTACGGGGCTCGGTTCCCCGCGGTGCCCACTCTCCCTGTTGGGGTGAGAGGCAGGCGACACCATTTGGCCTCAACTGCTGAGTACGTTGTAAAGTTGCAGTCGCAACCACCACCACCACCCCACTCATCATTTCATATCAGGTCATGTTTTCTAGTTATGATGCTTTTATAAAGTTAGATTTCCTTAACAGCACAGCAGCTGCACGAGGAACATGGTCGTTGAGCGCGATGTTTTACCATAATTGATCTCGGTGTGCGCATTAACAAAAAACAACAAGTCAACCCTGGTGCTAATGGCTTGGAGGGGGCCTTATAGTCCAATCAGTCCAATAGCGCTTGTAATTCGTGGTTGGAATGCAATCGGATAAAGTGGTAGGGGCTGATCAAAGGGGAGTAAATGGGGCATACATCACCCATGGATATGCAACGCACCCCTGACTCGAAGAAGGTGTACCTCCAGGATGTCGGGTGCACCCCTTGCAATTACAAAATTGCAATCAACCACTGGCGCTCCTCCAGACGAGTGAACCCTCTCCCTATCAAAATTCCTCGATCGGCCTCTGTAAAATGGGACTAATTTATTATGAAGACTGGTTAAAGTGCAGATCATACCATGCCACAGGGCACTTTGCTGCAATGACTGACTTACCATGATTTCATTGCAGTTATTGCATAACGTGCACAATGTGGCGGGGGCTTCCTGAATGTACCAAGAAAGATAACAAAATATTTCCAAATATAATGAAGTGTAAATGACTAAAGTAAGCCTCGTTCCTGGTCCGCCCAGTGAGGCTCCGTGCTGGTGCCAGGAGCAGGACCAGGAATTTGCATGCGGGCGCTCGTCTTGAAGGACGCCATTTCCCCTCATGGGCGCCATTTATAAAAAAACAACAAACGGTGTGCAATCGAGTGTGCTTGGAGGGACGCCGGTTATCCTCGGAGAGATGTCTTCAGCTCGAAAATTCAAGGTGCACTCGAGCGTCCTGGAGAGGAGCCTTTTCCAGTCAGAGATGAGCCACATCTCCATTCATGAGGGGGGAGGGGATGTCCGAGGTGACCCCGTCCCTTGCTACCGTTCCTGACTGCAAGTGTCTATTGCTATCCATGATTCAACAAAAACACAGAAAAGAAAACAGCCTCTATATTCCCACGCTAATTCCAAATTCAACCGTTTCCCGTGTTCCAGTCCAAATGTAGATCGAGCCTGTTGTTCCTGGTCTCAGTGACACGAGCGAAGCTTAGCCTGCCATGCCACCGACAGTTGGTGTTATCTGGGGGGGGGGGGGGGTTGACGCTCGGCGCTTCCTCTACATAGTTTGCGGGGACGACCGACATTTCTCGATATCGTTAGCTTGGGAGCTGTTATAAAGAAGGTATTACCATGATATTACTTTTTAAATGTGCATCTTTATGAAGCAAAATGTGACAAAAAGTGGTAAATGGAAATTTCCCAATAATGTTCACCATGCCAGTGCCGCTGATCAGCAGAGCGTCAGTGTGCGCGCGTACAGAGGTCATACTGAGGAAGTACAATTACCTCTGGGGTCCGGTACGATATCGCATAATGTTGGTCGTGTGATGGCCAACAGCGCGTCTGGGTGTCGATGGCCAACAGCGCGTCTGGGTGTCGATGGCCAACAGCGCGTCTGGGTGTCGATGACCAACAGCACGTCTGGGTGTCGATGGCCAACAGCGCGTCTGAGTGTCGATGGCCAACAGCGCGTCTGGGTGTCGATGGCCAGCAGCGCGTCTGGGTGTCGTTAGCGTTCGTGCGTACATCGGCAGTGCTGGAGCAGCACAAACTACACCCAAGGCCCGGCGCGATCAAGCCTAATATCGGCCGATGTTTTCCCAAACGTCCTGGGGATATTGCTACGCACGTGGCAGGGCAGGCTGTTCCTATTTGTTTAATTCTTATGTAGTGCGTAATCAGTACGTCGTCATGTCCCCTAATGGAAACGAATGTGAATTCAATTAATCCGTT
>JAOTOM010001221.1:0-62141 GCA_034440615.1 Ashinkailepas kermadecensis
CAATGTTGAAAGGGGTTGGAAATGTTGAAGCCTCCTGCTCCCCGAAAGGGGGCCTCCACTGTGTTAGGGCCTCCTATTGTTTTTTTAGGCTCTTAGTATGGTTTCAGAATGGGAAACATGATTTCACATTGATGCCTTGTTTGCTCTTGGCATGTTGCATCATTTACGCAAAACGAAATAGCAATAATCTTCTTTTTTTTCGCTGAGAACTGAGCCATACCAGGGTGTAAATAAGTAATATATGGATAAATACCTAAGTGACAAAACAAACCAATGTCTTAATGCTTCTCGACCAGAAGAATCTCCCCGCTGGCCTCTAGATTGCAGCGAGCTAGCGGGAGTGGTGCTGAGCATATCTTAAAGATATCTCTCATTGATCGACCCACTTTTATGTCGTCCAAGTCTAACTGAATATAGCCAGATTCATCACTTCTCTTTCTCAATCCCACCGGCTTGATGTCATAAGCAAGCCTAAGCAAGCCTAAATGATCATTTCTCAGTCCTAGGACGACAATTTCGCGAAGGTGAGAACGAGAAGAGGATTGAATCGGTTTTCTGATCGCCATCTTAGGCATTTATTGATTTTATAACATTTGGTTCTGGCTGCAAGGCACCTGTCACACAAGCTAAAATAATAAATCATCAGCGAATAAATTAACGGCAAGAACAATCATTGAACAACAATGCATAAATGGCAATGCAACAATGTAACAATGGCAATGCACAAATAACTCAAAACCTTCAAATTCCACGCCGTCACGCCTCTGGTTTTCGCTGTGCTGTACAGTTTTGTAAATGACGTCGTTGAGAAGGTATTGAAGCTGGGAAGCTCTAATCATGCAGGCTGTAATCCCAGAAGACAAGTTTGTAGAAAGAAAATGCATTACAAAAATAGAATTCCTCCAATTTTATATGGGGCATCGGTGTTGTTCTGTGTGCTTATGAGGGGGAATTTGCCCCCTCAATGTCGGCTTTGCCACATGGGCGTATGCTTCTGAAAATGATTGGGGGACCAGTGGCGTACCTATATTTGCGTCAAGGAGGAGGGGCAAACGTATTTGGAGGGGTCGACATACACCATTAAATAAGTCCTCGGATTTCGAGCACTATTTTGTCAAAGTGGACCTTTCGAAATAAAATAATTAGTGACCAACTGAATTGTCCTGTGGAGGGGCCTAATCTACCACTATTGTTTTTGATTCGTCGGATTTCAACCCTAACTCCCCCTCACCCTGTCCTAAGGTTTTCCTTTGGTATCCCTTGATAAGCCACCTCACACTGCTGAAATTATACCTACGCAAATCACTTTAAAATGTAAAATTTCCCAATTTCAGACATTCCAGTGTATAGCGCCCGGTCGCCACGACGCCAACGCTCGTGTACGTGCACACCCATCTTTCGCATTCGGCGCATTCGCCACACTTCGTGCGATGCTACGGTTTCTGCTAGGCCTCCTACGTTTTGCTAATTGCTGACACATGATAGACTTGCGCCATATTTGACGTGATGGAATGTTTCGTATGGACGATCGCTGCGAAAATTCGATAAATTAAGTTCGATCATTAGTTCCCTTCTTTCAACATATTATGGTGGTTAAAAATGCGGATACCCGCTGAGCTTTGATGCACCTTATATTTTTGATTAAATATGCTCCCAGATTGGCTACCGAACCGAGGCCCTACCTCAGTGTTATTTTTTTTTTGTTAAACCCGTTTCGTGTTTCTTCGCCTACGGATGTGTATTAGGACTCCAATCCCTTTTTGTTAGGGGTCCAACACATCTTCGAAACCCCTGCCGGTTTTGTTTTTTGTGCACCGAATATTTGTTTAGGTGTCGGGGCGTTTTCAAAGATCCCGATATGTTTATATAGTGCCCGGTCGTTTTGTTCGTTTTGGGACCATGCTGCTTTTTGCGTCCCCAGCCTCTTTTCAGGCCCTTGTGCGGTCGCATGGCACCTGCATGCCTTGGGAACTACCGGTGTATTTCCTTTAGAGCTCCCGGCATGTTTATTTAGGGCTGCAACGCATGTTTTAAGGCCCTGTCGCCTTTGCGGGACTCTGGAGGGCCAGTTGCATTTTCGGCCCCGTTGTGCTGTTAGGGGTTACGTTGTGTTTATTTGGGGCTTCTGACGCCCATTTGTGGGGCCAAAGTACGATTTTGGTGCTTCGGTGCGATTGTTCTAGGTCCCAGCGCGACTTATCGCGCCCAGGCGCGTGGCTCCGGGGACCCAACGCCAGTTTTCTGGGCTCAACGCGATTTTTTTGTGGATCGCTTCTGAATTTTCTTTAAAGTCCGAATCCCGGCCTGATTTTTCGAGCCCCTGGCGCCATGTTTTTGTATCTCACCTCGATTTTTTTCTAGCTCCGATATGATTTTCGGGGCCGTACGTGATATATGAAGGCATCTGATGATATGCTCGGTGCTCCAGAGCCATTTTCCTGACCCGGACATTTATTTTTTTAATCCCTCTATATTTTGGAGGGCTCTGGCTTCATTTTGTTTTATCCGATACCGATGCGATTTTTGGGGTCACACTGTGCTTATGTGGGGCCCTAGACGCCAATTGTTGTGAGCCCCGACGTTAATTTTGCATGCCCAGACCAAAATTTTGGGATTACCGATGGGAATTGTGGATCCCGAGCGCGATATTTGGGGGGCCGGTTCGAGTTTGTGGGGCGCGTTGTGCTTAGCTGTGGCCCCAACGCGATCTTGGCGGTTCCTGTTGCAGATTTTTCGGGCCTCGGAGGGAATTTTCTGGGGCCCGTCGTATTTATTTGGAGGCCCCTGCACGAATTCTGGTGGACCGACGCGAATTTTAGTGACCCAAGCGCGACTTTTTTGGGGCCAAGGCACGATTTTTTTTCTATGCCGACACGTTTTTTTTCTTCGATGCCCAACGGATTTTGGGGGGACCTTGACCCGATTTTTGAGGCCGCAGAGTGACATTCCGGTTGATAATTGATTTGTGGGGAAGCTACAACTTGTGGGTGCCCGGCGCGATCTTTTGGGCCCCCAGTACGATGTTGAAGGGCTGCGACGCGACCTTTTTGTAGTCCAATGTAATCTTTTGTATCCCGACGTCATGTGCTTGGATCCCTAGCGCTAGTTTTAGCGACCACGACACTTTTGGGGGTTCAATACGTTTTAGAGGCTTTTGGCGCCATTGTTGGGGTCCCAGAGTGATTATCCATGTCCGTATTGTTTTTCGTTTCCACAGATTGTTTCTCGTTGCTTCATTTGTGTCTCAACGAGACTGTTGGGGAACGGTACGACCTGTTGTGCCCCTAGCGTGATTGTCATGGTCCAGGCGTGAATTTTTGGTTCCCCAGGCTCAGCGTGATTTTCAGGGGCAACGGCCGGATCTTTTGGGCCGATATCGTGATTTTCAAGTACCCCGACACGACTCCTACCATTTCTTAGGGGCTTCTTCTTGCAAATTATAGGCCTCCTCTCGCGTTTTAGGGGTCCCGTGTCTCATTTCCTAGAGCCTCTTTACCGGTTTTGGATGTCTCCTCTTGTGTCCTACCCTCCTCCATATTCAATGGCCCTCCTCTCCCGTATTGGAGGGCCTCCTCCTACATCCTGGGGCCCCTTTAGCATGGCATGGGGCTTCCTTTCATGCTCCAGGGGCATTATCTGCCAAGTTAGGAGCCTCCTGCCACGCCTCGTGGGCCTCCTTTGTCCTGGTAAAGCCTTACCCGTCTTGAGAGGATCTTCAATTTTGGAAACCTCACCTTCTTCCATACCTGCTACCAACTCCCATCTTAAGGGCCTCCTCTCATTACATGGGAACTCCTTCCGGTGTTCAGGGCCTCATTCGGCCCTGGAGACCGCCTACTCCGTCTTGAGGGACTCCTTTTCTCTTCTTCAGGCCTTCATTTTCAAATTAGGGACATCCTCTCACGTCTTGGGGGGGGGGGGGCCTCCCTGCTCTGTGTTTTTATTCGATCTTTGCCGAATTTAAGGGTGACCTCTTATCTCCTTGTGGACTCCTCTTCTCTCCCCAGGTGCCTCATCTTCCAAATTGCAAGCACCCTTTCCTATCTCAGTTGCCTTGTCATTTCCCGGGGACCTTCTTACCCGTCTTGGAGCCTTCTTTCTCGCCTGGGAGCCATCCCTCTTATCTAATGGTCCTATTCTCCTGTTTTATGGGCCTCTTTGTTCATCATGGGGTCTCATTTCCAATCCTGTGTCGTTCTCTTCCGAATTAGGTGCTTCCTGCCACGTTTCTGGATTATCCTTTTCTATCTTGGTGGAACCTTACCCATTTTGGGGCCTGCTTTTGCGTCTCCGAAACCCCATCTCATATCCACTGGTTTTCTCTTCCGTCTTAGGGCCTCCTCTCATTTTCTGGGGTCTCCCTTGCCGTATTGGGGCCTCCTTTGCAATCATGGGGCCTCCGTTGCAATCCTGGGGCCTCCTTTGCAATCCTGGGGGCCTCCTTTTTGCAATCCTGGGGGCCTCCTTTGCAATCCTGGGGCCTCCTTTGCAATCCTGGGGGGCCTCTTTGCAATCCTGGGGGCCTCCGTGCCAATTGTTGACACTCTTGATTTCTGGGGCCTCCTATCCTCTCATAGGTAACTCCTTTTTCAAATTAGGGGCCTCCCCTCACGTCTCGGAGTCCTCATCGCCTGTGTTTGGAGCCTTATTACCCTCTTAGCAGGACGCTTTTGTGTGATAGTCCCAAATCTTCTCTCCTAGGGTCCTCCTCTTCCAAAATATGGCCCTCATCTGGCTGGTCTCAGTGGCCTTCTCTCATTCCTGCGGAGACCTTCTTACCCATCTTGGGGCTTCCTCTTGCGTCCGGAGAAATATCTCCTATCATTCCCTATTTTCTATTGTAGGGGCCTCCTCTTCCATCTTGGAGGCCTCGTTTTCCAAATTAAGAATATCCTGCCACCCATCGGAAGCCTTCTTGTCTAACCTGGGTGGCTTCTTGCCCGTCTCGGTGGCATCCTTTTCGTCCTGGGGGCCTCCCCCCAATGTCTGTCCTACGTATCTTATAAGGACCTGATTAGATTTCCCGAAGGCCTCGTTGCCAATCTTGGGGCCTCCTTCACAGCATGATCTGTCTCGTCGGCCTCCTTGCTGACCTGTTTTCCTATGCATTTCCGGATAGGGGCCTCCTCAAATTTCAGGGGGCGGCGCCCCCCCCCCCCATTTCACGGCAGGGGTCGAGTTCCCCATTCTACCGCCAGACTACCGGCTGCCTTTCATGTTGCCATTCGAATATGCAGTCAGTACTCACATGTGCTAATTTATGGTAGTAATGGGGAGGGGAAAATACCTTCCACGCGAACAGAAGTACGTGGTGAGCAGTCACCTGTTGTGCACCATAATATTGGACGTATCAATGAATGTCAAGAAAGATCGCAGTTCTCCACTGCTAGCTGTGCACAGCAGGGACGGCGGAATGCACGGGGCGCTGTTTCCCCTTGCGCGAGCCAGTGTGTGTGTGTGGGGGGGGGGGGGGGGGTGAGTCGCATCCCTTTGGTAAGCTCACTAAAACCATTTAGGTACTGTCCCTAGATACCATGCTTCTTAAAATAAAATATAAGTATCCAATGTTAAGCGCTACATCCTGACAGGTTATGTAGTCCATGTCCTGGGCAACATGGCGACTTTGGCAATATGCGCGCTATTGGTCCAATACATAATCTCTGCCATCGCCTAAGGAAGTAGGACCTCGGGTTGCATGTTAGCTGGGTGGGCAAGTGTCCTTCCAGTAGAATCAGCTTGAACCCAATCGCTTGATGGTATCCACCCAGCTAAAATCAGTAAAATAATAAGGTAGCTGGAAGATAAAGGTAGTCCGTGAGATCAGGTGCCTATCTCGCCAATGCAGTTGCTATTCCGGACAGCTGTGTGGCTTGAGAATGTAGGCACCCTTCTGGGCCATTCGAGCACCGTTCTTCGTAATATGCGGACAATTACTGGCTATATATGCTCCTCTACTGAGATGAAAAGCATCTTTTTAGGCAGTTAGGTGCTTTGAGAATGCAAGCGTCATCCCGGGTCAACCCGTGCTCTCATCTCGGGGACATTTCGGATCTGAGATGGAATCTCACTAGTGTTCACTTTAGCACTTAGGGGTCTTGTTCTTCTGTCAAGGGCACTTTCAAATCGAAAGATCATCCCAGCCCTCTCTGACCATCAGGCACCCTGTTTATTCCTCAGCTGTTAGAGGTCTGCTTCCGCTGAGATTCCTCTTTCCAGCTGGCATAGGCATTCCACAGGGACACGGGGCACATGAAACAGCACCCCTGAACAGGGGTGTTGTTATATGTATTTAGTTATTTTTGGGAAAAAGTATCTGTTTCATGACATTTTTTTCCATCAACCCCTCCCCCCCCATTCAGAAACTTCTGGCTGCGCCACTGCCTAATTATGCCACTGAAACGTAGCATGATGAGTATTACCAGACAAATCTGGGCATCCTCAAAATCCACCCCGACACAAATTCAAATTCTAGGTACGCCATTGGTCTTCAGCATACGCATACCTATTCCATGCAAGGGAACACGAGCGCCAGGTCTCCTCTACTTCAGCGCGGCAGCGGTCAAGGCGGAATAATCGGCCCCAGCACCTATTAAAGCTGGATCCGCCCCTGGGGTACTTAGACACTGAAATTGCCTATTCGTAAAACCAGTGACTCAGCTAAGAAATCACCAACAAGTAATTTAAATCAGGGAGTATTCACTCCAATATCCTGCTCTTCACAAGCTAAATGCATGAACGCGGCCAATGCGGCGAGCAATTCATGCCCTACACTCACATGTGTCGCCGCTCTGGCAGATGCACCTGGAAGCTTTCGTGTGGTGTCTCCCATTGGTAGACTACGGTGGAGACGTGGAGTGAACCGTACGGCCGATTATGGCATGCGGTCGTCAGCTGATATTATAGGTTTTGCTTGAGCATTATAGATTCTGTGCATTATAAGCTTTGAGCTTTAGCGGTTTTGAAGCATCAGCTGTTTCCAGGGTTATGCTTTCTGAATATTAGTTGAAACGAAGCATTATAGGAATTGAGCATTATAGGTTTCAAGCATTATAGGTTTTGAGCATTATATGTTTTGAATGTTCCCACAGGACGTAGTATTAGAGGCTTTGAAGCATTATAGGATTTGGGTATTATATGTTCTGAACAGCTATATGTTTCAAGCATTATGTGGTTTGAGGGATTATAGGTTTGGAGTGTAACAGGTATTGAACATTCCCACAAGACGACGATTTAGAGGCTCTGAAGCATTAGGTGTTTTGAGTATTATAGGTTCTGAAGCATTATAGGTTTTGGGTATTATACGTTCTGATATGTCCCCGACCTAACCAAACCTAACCCAGTTGTTTGCTTTATGGGTAAATTTGCAGATCAAGGTACCTTTTGTTTTTTGGAACTATTTTTTCACTACAATGCTTCTTAACATGATTAAGATGATGTGACCACTCATTTTGGTAAATTTTTTATAAAAAGGTGTTTTGGGATTTTTTAATTGTTTTTTTCTTCTTCAGAATATGGTGTTTATGAATGTGACTAAGAAGCTGCAACCACTCATTCTTGGTGCTGATGCTTACTTTTCAATTTGAACGATGACGTCACATCAGTATGGTGTGATGACGTCATAGGTATGGTGCAGAGACTTCAACTGGCTAATGCTACAAATTGTTCACATACCTTAATGAGATGGTCGAAGTAGCTTAACCTAACCTAACCTCATGGTGGATGCATGGTTGGGTGCATTATATAAATTATAGCTATGATAAACCGAAAGGTAAGCAGGTTAGGTTAGGTTATGCTACTTAGACCATCTCATTAAGGTATGTGAACCATTTGTAGCATTAGCCAGTCAAAGCCTCAGTGCCATACCTATGACATCATTACACCATACCAATGTGACATCATCGTCCAAATTGAAAAGTAAGCAGCATCAGCACCGAAAATGAGTGGTCACATCTTCTTATTCATGTTCATAAACATGGTATTCTGAAAAAGTATTCCCAAAATTCCCAAAACACCTTTAATCACAAATTTATCCTCATTTTCTCCTCAAATGATTACCTTGAAGTCAATGGAGGTTGATACAATTGATGATGTCATAGTCATGGTCTGAAGGAAATGTGCTATGATTTTATTAACTGTATTTTATGAGTTAATGCTGCAAATATTTACATACCTTAATGAGATGGTCTGGACTGTGGCTCAACTGTTTGTACCTTCATAGCATCGGACCAACCAGCGCAGTGTACATACAGCTGCTTAAAAGTGTTGATGCTTCAAGAAGGAAATTATGAATCTTGTGGCCATGAAATTCCTTGAAAAACAAATACTGGCAGACCCTGGACCAATTTTGGCAAATAACCTCGCTGGGAATGACACCATGTTGTCATACAATTCTTAAACTTGCTTGATTGTGCTCAAAAGAAAGCTGAATAATTTTGTGAGGTACTGGAGTGCAACTGGTACACAGCAAACCCATCCTTACACTGATATGTGTGGCTGTGTGGCTTGTCAGCTGACTTCTGCTTGCTCAATAAAGAATTAAAAAATTACATATGAATATATAAACCATAGAACAAAAAAATAGCATAACCTAACCTAGACTGAGAAAATATAACCTAAGAAATACAATATATCATAGGTAGTGTGTAAAGAACATGCGACACTCCATCGGAGATCGTCAAGGAAATGAACATCTCCTCAGTCAGCATGCTCTACATCGCGTATCCGGCCCGGGCTATGCCGACAATTGGCACAGTTGGTTAAGGCGTCCACTTTCCATACGGGTGGTTACAGGTTCGAATCTTGGCGCGTCACTTTTTTAACCAATCACACGATCGTTAGCGGTCAGGGCCGTTCGTTAATGTTGCACTTTAGATTACTTTACACTATCATATGAGTTGCTTGATGTAATATTTGCCCATGAAAGTAAAGAGGGAAATACTTAATTAAAGCCCACTCATGCAATGAATGTTCAATTGGACCATTTGGAATTGTCATCGTGGAACTTTGTCTCTGGAAGGAAACATTACATCCATATCCAGTTCAAGTTGTATATTTCAATGGCCCGGTTCTGTACGCAACATATTCCATTACATTTCTAGTGCAAGCAACGCTACTGTAGGAAGTGCAGAAGATACCTGGTCAACATACCTCTCACATAACGTTCACTGGGGGGAGTTTGGGCACCTAAGATCGGAAACTAGAAGCACAAAATTTGGAGGAATTACAGCTGTATTGAACTTGCTGCAGTATACATTTCATGACCCCAGGTCTTCAGGGTCAAATGAGGTTACAATCGGCCTCTACTCCACCCCAGCTGGCACCGCCTGTACATACAGGAAGTATGCAAGTTCCACTGCCGAACGGTAGGTAGAGACCGTTCAAACGTACGCTCGCTACGTATGCTGGTAGACAATGTGCTGTCGTTACGGTTGGTAGTACGGACCCATCGTGCGATCGTTATGGCCAGCGTATATCATAATATATTATAATATAACATAATCTAACCTAACCTAACTGGAACAACCAGAATCATCCAAAACAATCTTTTATGCCATGATGCCATCAAATCTTGCAAACATTGCTAGTGCTGCCATTAAAGCTAACAGCATTGCAAGGAACTTCCAGCCTTGATCAAGGGTTCCGGATGCATGTGGTTGCAAATGTTGCATGTCTGGAATGAAGTGCAATTAAACCAGAAACATAAGGTTTTTGAGGTCAAGGAGTATTGAATCAAGTGTTGAAGTTTGTTTTTATCACATCTGTGACACACCAGGTACAGATAATTATACGTGATTGGCTGTATTTGTAGAGTAAAGGTTATGATCGTGTATTTCTTTGTTAACTGAAAAATAATCATTTGTGGAGAAAATCATCATCTTCTTATCATCTTAATCATGTTAAAATACCTACATTGTATTCGATAAAAATCCCAGATAATCAAAAATTACCTTGATCTGCAATAATACCGCTTTGTGGAGGAAAATGTGCATACAAACTTATCTTGTTACCACCTTAAAGCACGATAATACCCTATAAATTTACGACAAATTGCGTGCAAATATTATCTTGTGGTTACCTTAAACTGAAATAATGCTCATCACAAGGTTTAAAAATACACATTGAGTAAAGAAGGGACGATGAATTGAACAAGGAATGAATTTCTAAGTATTTAATTATCATACATAATTTATCATCCTAACACTCACTTCGCAACTACGAGCACCAGTACATTTCGCACAGGGTCGTCCGCACTGTTGCCAGACAGTCGTGATGAAAAACCTTCAGATTTGGTATCCAAAACCTCTAGAAACATCTGCTGTTTTCAAAAACCCTCTAGAATTCCCTCTGAAACTTCTGTTCGCTAGAGATCGCAATTTCTTTCCCCAGCCGGGTCCAGATATCCAGGTGCGAATACATGGGGGGGGCAGGGTGCTGCTCCGGGGCGCGCAAAAAAAGCACTAAAACTGCGCCAAGCAGGAACGCGGTTCGACAAGTTAACATTGCGCCCCCTACCCCACTGGGGGAATTCCTGGATCCGCGCCTTAGCGGCCGTCCATAAATTACGTTTTGCATGGAGGGGTGGGGGGGTTGGACCGAGCGTAACCGGGGTATACCAACCCATGCTAAGCATACTAAAAAGTGCGTAACCGGGGGGCGGGGGGCGGTGCACCCCCATCCGATTCATACATACATAAAGAATAAAAGGACACGTACCTGGCTCGTCTGTGAGAAATAAAGTGGCTCAGATCTTCAGGCGCTTGCATATTCTTCCACTGTCCTGTTCACGATTTTGGTCGGTAGTTATCAGTTAGGTATGTGAGGCGTGACGCATTCAGAAGCCCGCTTGTGTGGCCATAAGCGACGAAGCGTCACCGCAGATTGTTTGGTGTGGGTGGGGTGATGGGGGGGGATGGGGCAAACGCTATTTTGGGCGCGTTCTTTCAATACCATACCATAGGCGTAATGTGAAATTTTCTTATTTCAGGGGGTCGTGATCTTCCCCCTCTCCCCGGCTCCGCATGGGCGACGCATGTGGTGGAACGAAATTTCAGAAACCGTCTTCGATTTGTTTACAAACTCGTCTGATTTGAGCAGCTTAAGATGCGATATGTAGTTTAAGCATACATTTTTATTATCAAATGTTTCGAAAAAAATGGATGTTCAAGCTAATTTTTGGGGGAAATCGGAACCTTAGAGGGGAGGGGGGGGGGGGGCTGGGCGCATTTTTTCCTGGACTCATCACTGCCTACTTAGAGTGCCGTAGTTACGTTTCGTCAGATTATACCGTCTCCCACATAAACTATCGCAATCACGGCGGCGGCCGCATTGGTGGTAATCGGTCATCAGGAACACCAGTGAGCAGTGAATGCGATTGGATACATATATTAGCATCGTATCACAACTGATGACTGGAATTGCTTTAAATTACACCATGTGTGCTCAGTGCTGCCGCATCTACACAAACGAACTTATCAGGGGAAGTTACACAACACTAGGTTATAGCTTCCTTCTGCTCGAATTAGCTCAAATCAGTATGATGTGGGTTACACAACTACCTGTGCTAGCAAACCAGCAACAATTATACAAAGCACAACTTAAGGCGCGGTCAGCTCGTACGATAGGTACTTTCAGTGGTCACATTCTACCCACACAGAGTAGTCTACAGACCCTCTGGCCACTCACCATCATATATCACATCACTTCTGAACACACGGATCATCTTTTCCGGGATGTCGTAAGTTACACAGTTTTTCCCCATCGCCTGCAGATTGGACCTGACCTGCAGAATGGCTTCCATCATACGGATCTGCATCCTGTTCCGGAGTTTGGTTTTTACAATATTCATCTGCGAGAACAGCCGCTCCACAGATGCGTTGGACACACGGGTACTCAGTATTGCTGTTCCCAACTTGTATATATTGGGGTACTTCTGGACTCCATCCGCCATCTTCTTCTACCCCACCTCCCACCAGAACTACTCCCTGTCCACCACAGGTCCGTCAGCCGTGTCCTGCCAGTCCTCGTGATGCGGGGCGTTCCACTGTCTCTCAACATCATCTGGACTCCCAGCGATAATCTGGAAGTGAGCTGCAATTGGTACCACAGCCGGGCGTCCGCATACTTTCAGTGCAGATTCCGGTGACAGCCTGGTGAGATCGGATAGGATGCCGATGTTCTCAGGAAGGCACCTCTGTACTTCCGCTACGAGAGTCACGAGAAACTCGCGGCACTTCTCCCTGATAGGAATCGCTGACTCTTCTGGGATGTTGCACTCTTCCATACTGAACGCGTGCCCGAAAAACAAGGCCCTAACTGGGATCAAGTTTTGCGATGGATCGAGCGCAATTAGACCTTCCGACGTCAGACTTCTTAGAGCGGATGGCATCACGACCAGGTCCAACAAGCTCCGAAGGAACTCTTCCAAGTCCTTATGGAGCGCACATGGATCTGGATTTGAGCTTTGGAAGATGCGGTTGATCCGGTTGACCGCCTTCAATTGCGTGGACATGAACGTCAAGAACAGACGGTTTTGCTGATCGTTGTACATCTGGTACAGCTGATCAGCTTGGTAGCAGCGCTCGCTATCTTTCGCCAGCATGAATGTCAACTTCAGTTCCTCATACTGTTTCAAAACTCTGTCTACGGCATCACCACGGCTAAGCCACCTTGTCATGGCCACCTTCGGTATTTGACGATTTTTCTGACCGTCGTTTATGGTCGCGTACAGTTCTGAGTATTCTCTCTGCCGTTTAGGACTATGACTAAACCAATTATGTGTCTCACGGACCATGAAGTCGAGATGCCGAGGGAGAACAGCACATGCCGTACCCGCTGCCAGGTGTAGCGAGTGGCACAGACACCGTACTACGATCAGGTGAGGAACCTTTTCCCTGAGGCGGGTACTCACGGAGTGGTGTCGCCCCACCATGGCGCTGGCACCGTCCACACCGATGCCGACGAGGCGATGCACGGGCAGGTTGTCCAGCTCCAGTGCCTGCAGGATCGCTTCTGTGATTGTATCTGCCGTCGTTGACTCCAATTCAATGAGGCGATACAGTGTAGTCACCACTCGTTTCTGCCTTCTGCTAAAGTATCGCAGAATCACACCGAGACACTGTATCTGACACGTCGGTCGATTCGTCTATTATAAGGCTAAAGTATGAGCCTTTCATATCGTCCAGTTCTTGATGGATGACTGGCCCTATAATGTTATTTATAATGCCTGAACACTTCGTGCGATGAAGTTTCAAATCTTTTAGAATCTTGGAATTCGGGTCCAAACTTGACAGCACCTCACCCAGATGGTCGACAGAGGCGTTTGACCCATGCTCTGCGATGTACAATGCAGTCCTCAACTCTGCCTTCTTCACGGCATCACCGTGACCGTCACTTCGGCATGGGAATGCTTCCGTGATTTTCGTGGATTTACTAATCACAAAATTCCGTTTGTGTTTGGTGGTTTTGGAATGATCCTCTAGGTCTTTTTTTCCTCGAGGCGATCACGGCTTTGCAGCACTTGCACCTCGCGTGAAAGTCATCTCCTTCCACAGACTGAATCCAGCCCCTGAAGATGTGCTGGCTTTCCCACTCCTTCTTATAGCGTTGGGTGTATTGCTGATGCTTTCGCATTTTGTGGCTCAAAATACTTTATAATTTCTATAGAGCCCAAGGCAACATAAAACCCTATTTATTTTGATGTTGTCACAGGCGGAATGCGGAAAACAATCTTGTTTCGCAACAGAAAACGTGTGATCAAGAACATTTAGATTAATAATTATTGAGTTTTGTAACTATAAAAAATATATTTGTGAGTACAAATGAATAAAAGAAAAGCAACAAAAAACATGAAAATTAAATGACAATTAATAAATGAAATAAATGCATATATCATTACAAATTATCAGTACAAATTCATTTCTATGCGCGGTGCTATAAAACCTCTAGATTTCCCTTTAGAAACGAAAAACCTCTGATTTCAAAATTTCCCCTGAAACGGATGGCCGGAACCTCTAGATTTCAGGGAAACCTCTGATTCTGGCAACAGTGGTCGTCCAGGTCGTCTACGTCGTTCAAAAGTGCGGCAAAAGCACCGCAAGTGTGACAAAACAGTGAACGCATTGGGCGGACAGTACCAAGAGGAACCGCAGAGTTGGGTGCGCTCTTCGATAAATTAACGGGAACACAACACTGGGATAGATAAACTAACATCATGGGCAAGTAAGATAAAGCGTGTGAATGTCTTGAAAAAGGTAAATGTGTTACTCAATGTCCCATTGCTTGAAATGAATCGTCAAATCGCTAATTGAAAAGAAACAGCTCATTGCATCACCCAAGCTTCTTTAGCGTCGTTGACATCTATCGAACGGAACCCGCTGACGGTCTGTTGGCGGCAGCGGATTGGAGTGGAGTGTATTTGGGCTGGCTGCAACACAACAAGCACCATTGAAGAACCCTTAATTTTTCGATTGCCTAACTGTCTTATTTTGTTTATCTCCTCAGCTATCATCGACAATGCAACGCGGTCGTAAACTGAAACAGACCCGCCGTGAACACGCACACAGTCGATTTTACATGACGTCACTTATCCCACGTTCGCTAAAAAAATGCGTCAAGATTTGCGTCCGCTGCTGGAACACCCTCACTAATGGAGAAGCAGATAACAGTTGAAATTGCGTCATCGTTATGAGCACGTAAGAAGCTCGATTGGATATAATGCAACGCAAATATTTATTTTCACACCTTTTTGCGCACATGTGTGCACGTAAGGGTCGCGGACCGATCGCTGTCAAAATCCCTTGCATTTGAAGTCGAACAGTTGGGTACTAAGCATGTGAAACAATTATTTGTGGGTACTAAGCATGTGAAACATGTAGTCCGACGTCATCGTTCGCATCTAACTGTCAAACCATCTGTAATTCGCCAGCTCATAAACAAACGGACCAATCCTCTGTCGTTTAACATAGAGGAGACCAATTGAAGAACGTCTGAGATATGCTGCACAAGATCAATACAAATTGTTTCAAGATGGCAGCTCCATGTTATGTGTATGCGTCGTATACGGTGACACCCTTCGTCAGAGTAATTGCTGGAGAGCGATCTGTTTCACTGTCTGGAGTATTTTGAACAGTGTTTTTGTTTGTAGATCGCTGGTCTGCAAGGGAAATCCTTAGCGTGACTTCCAAAAGAAATTCTGGATTGCGTCAATGGTCGTCTGCATATTGTTTTAAAGGTAAGGCTTAGGTGAAAATTGTTGGGCGCTAAATGACCTCGTAGTCGGCGCTCCCTTAAGCCCAAATAACTAACTAGGTGAAAATTGCTAGTAGGTACCTACCTAGGTACCTAGTCGAACAGAAACGTTTGGAAATATTTTCGGTAAATTTACAGAACTAGGTAAAATGCGATTTTTCGGATTTTTTTTTTTTAATATGGGGTATCTTAACGTAAAAATCATGATGCGACCACTCATTTTCTCCGCAAATGATTACTTTTCAGTTGGCAAACAAATACACGACCATAATCTTCACTGCAAACATAGCACATCGCGTATAATTATCTGTACCTGGTGTCACAAACGTGATAAAGAAGACATTCAACACTTCAGGCACTCGATTTGATACTCTTTGACATCGAAAACCTTATGTTTCTGCCTTAATTCGACATTATCTCCGAGAATGCATATACTCGCAACACGCCGCGCCAGCCACGTCGATAATGGTGGCGTCAACATTCCTTGCGATGCTGTATTATTTTATTTAAATATATTTGATGACGTCATGGCCGAAAAATTTGTTTCGGATAATTCTGGTTTTCCGGTTAGGTTAGGTTAGGTTAGATTATATTATGATATAATATATTTTATATATTATGCTACGTTATCTTAGTCTAGGTTAGGTTAGGTTAGGCTATTTTATTTTGTTGTATTATTTATATATTCATATTTAATTATATAATATAATTATATAATAATATAATCTAACCTAACCTAACCTAACCTAACCGGAAAACCAGAATTATCCGAAACAAATTTTTCGGCCATGACGTCATCAAATATATTTGAATAAAATAATACAGCATCGCAAGGAATGTTGACGCCACCCTTATCGACGGTGGCTGGCGCGGCGTGTTGCGAGTATATCCATTCTCAGAGATAATGTCGAATTAAGGCAGAAACATAAGGTTTTTGATGTCAAAGAGTATCAAATAGAGTGCCTGAAGTGTTGAATGTCTTCTTTATCACGTCTGTGACACACCAGGTACGGATAATTATACGCGATGTGCTATGTTTGCAGAGTGAAGATTATGGTCGTGTATTTGTTTGCCAACTGAAAAGTAATCATTTGCGGAGAAAATGAGTGGTCGCATCATGATTTTTACGTTAAGATACCACATATTTTTTTTTTAAATCCGAAAAATCGCATTTTACCTAGTTCTGTAAATTTACCATATTTTCATGTACTCTCAGGTTGGATTGCCTTAATCTAACTGGGTTATAAAGTCATAAAGTGTTACAGATTAGAAGGAACCACAGAGGGCCATCAGGCTTAAGCCTATAATGATAAATGGAAATTGGGTAGGTAGGTTGGTAGGTAGGACCTGCCTACCTAAATACTTACAGCAAATTTATAGCAGATGTTGAAACATGGCTGGAGATATGTAAATATATCGATGAAGGTAAAATATGATTTTTAGGATTTTTTAAATACAGGGTATTTTATAGTAAAAATGATGATGCAACCACTCATTTTCTCTGCACATAATTACTTTTCAGTTGGCAGACAAATACACAATCATAATCTTCACTGGAAATATAGCACATTGCATATAATTATCTGTACCTGGTGTTACAGACATGATAAAGAAGAAAGTCAACACTTCATGCACTCAATTTAATACTCTGACATCAAAAACCATATGTTTTTGCCTTCATTCAACATTTATTTCTGAGAATTAATGCTCGCAACCCCATGCATCCGCAGCCAAGGCGAAAGTTCCTTGCAATGCTGTATTATTTTATTTTTTCTATATTTGATGACGTCATGGCCAAAAATTTGTTTCGGACGATTCTGGTTTTCCGGCTAGGTTACATTAGATGGTAATCTTTACCTTATGGCCGACACATACTGCCAAGGTTAGTGATTTGTAAAGAGGTGTAAAGTGGGGAACAGTGACATAACAGGAGTCAGGGAAGTGACATCACGACGTCACAAGTGCTTCGGAGGATTCTGGTTTTCCGGTTAGGTTAGGTTAGGTTAGGTTAGATTATATTATGCTATGATACATTTTGTACATTATGCTACATTATCTTAGTCTAGGTTAGGTGGTAATCTTTACCGACACCCAACTCCTGTGATGTCACTTCCCTGACTCCTGTGATGTCACTGTTCCCCACTATATACCTCTTTACAAATCACTAACCTTTGCAGTATGTGTTGGCCGAAAGGTAAAGATTACCCATTAGATTATATTATGATATAATATATTTAATATTATGCTGTTATCTGCCATTCTTACACTGCATATTGTTACTGCATATACTGGAGAACCAACACATCCTCAAGAAGGTTTCATAGGTATATTTACTAAGAGGGGAAATGAGTTAAAAAAAATATTTACTAAACTTCAGGAAGTTTAGTAGGTATTATTACTAAACTTGCCTATGCAGATATAGGGTCTGTTCTCGTGGCTCCACTAACCTCCACAAACTTCCACTGGTCATTCCCATTGCAAATCCAGTGGATATTTTTCCTCCACCAGTGGAGCAAAAGCTCCACCAGCCTGGGAGCAGGGTCCAATTGTTATTTTTCAGTTGAGCTCAATCACGGCACACCTGCTCCATATATTTGAGCATAAACAACGTCCTCTATAATATGAATCTCATCTTCATGCATGAACTGAATGATGAAATCACTACTACAACTATGAACAATAATGGAAGTAACAGATGCAGACCACAAAACATCCTTTTTGAGGCTTGATCTACATCATTCGGCCTAAGGGAAGATGTTACTTTACAGGCAGGAACCGCAGCAATTCCCGTGCCCAGAAGTACCGCCGTTCTCCGGCACAGACTAAAATCCTAGTCGAGTCTGATCGACGAGGTTGTGCACCGTGTATAGGCGGAGTTTTGTTTGTGGGGGGTTGGTGGTGGGTGGGGTGTGCCTTGGCTGGCGGTTGTTGGGTTCGCTGTGGGGCCCCCCGGGTCTGGGGGTCCGTTGTTGTGTGGGGTTGTACTTTTTTTAATCTTGGGTTCCTGTGTTGAACGTTTCCCTTTAAGGGTGGTGGTCTTGCCGTGGTCCTTGTGGTGGGTGGTGTTTGTTGGTGTGCTGGCTCTTGTTGTATCCTAGCGCTTTGGCCCTTTAGGTGGTGGGTTTGGGTTGAGATGAGGAAAAGTGAGCATTGAGGAAAAGTGAGCATTGGGCGGAGAAACGCCGGGCCGAGGGAGCCAGGCGGGTCCAGACACAAGATTATATGCTGCTCTTTAAGAAGGCAGGCTGTAACCAATCACAAAACAGGGGGAGACGATGCCTAGTGTTGAACCGACAGGGAAGAGATATTGCCTGGTTCATCCCATAGACAAAAAGAACATTTATGCTCCCTGCAGTCTGAGAACATGCATTGCTAGAAATAAAGACAAATTTGGGACTTTGTATTACAAGGCATACCATGTACATTGTGCAATCATCTGGACAAATATTTGAAGAGCAATTTGGCCATTTTATGATACAGCACCAAATGCTTCCTTTTTGTCGTGGATTTCACACAGCTGTCAGCTGATTTCTCCACCAAGTTCCACTGATCGTTCCAGTGGGCCAGGCTCAACTAGCCTCTACTGAGTTCCTTTTGGTAGAGCCATGGGAACAGACCCATATACAGTGTGACCGGAAATGAGGATGTGAGAGTTGGCAGTGTTCTGCTTATGGTCAAGAGTTGAAAAATTACATATGAATAAATAAATAACAATATAAAATAACAACCTAACCTAACCTAGGCTAAGATAAGATAGCATAATATATAAAATATATTATATCATAATATAACCTAACCTAACCGGGCAACCAGAATCGTCCGAAACGAATTTTTTTACCCTGATGTCATCAAATATATGAAAAATAAAATAATACAGCATCACAAGGAACTTCAGGCCTTGCTGCAGATGCATCAGGTTGTGAGTATTCATTATCGGAAATAAATGTCGAATTAAGGCATAAACATAAGGTTTTCAATGTCAGAGTATTAAATTGAGTGCATGAAGTGTTGAATATCTTATTTATTGTGTCTGTGACACACCAGGTACAAGTAATTATACGTGATGTGCTATATTTGCAGAGTGAAGATTATGATAGTGTATTTGTTTGCCAACTGAAAAGTAATGATTTGTGGAGAAAATGAGTGGTCCCATCCTCATTTTTATGTTGAAATACCCTGTATTCAAACGAGAAAAAAAATCCAGTTTTATCTGGATCGAAATATATACCAGAGAAACTGGGTGTGTCAGGGGTTTGAACTTCCCTGGTTTGGTAGGTAGGAGTACCCTGCTAATTTTACTCATCATTTTTCCTGATGCAATTTGAAAATATGCTTTGAAAAATTTGGACTATCAATGTTCTATATTTAATCCCCCATCTATCAATGTTACCATATTCCACCCAGTTGGCTGAATCACACATATCACCAGGGTGAAAATTAAGGCACTTATTCCGAGATTTTATATCTGAAAACATTTTTGCACTCCAGATTCATAAAGTCATAAAAGTCATAAGGTATTAAGGCTTAATAAGAGCCACAGGGGCCATCTGGGTTAAGCTTATCTGGAAAAGGTACTAGAAATGTACATACTCTCACCCCAATCAATCCCTTATCCCAAGTTCCTAGGAAGCTATATACCCCAGCCTATCTAGCACCACTCACTTGCTACCGCATAACACCCTCAACAATCACAAGCTCCTCCCATCATACCCATCGTGCCACCATAGACAATCTCATCAGTATCACATCCTGAAGGAAGGTGCTGAATCCACTGCTAGGCACACCCCACACAAATTCATAAAGCGTTCAGACTTAATAAGAGAATCACTTGCTATTGCATAATACACTCGACAATTACAAACTCCTTCCATCATACCCATTGTGCTACCATAGACAATCTCATCAGTATCACATCCCAAAGGAAGGTGCTGAATCCACTGCTAGGTATGCCCTATATAAAGTTATAAAGCATTTAGACTTAATAAGAGACTCACTTGCTATTGCATAACACACTCAACAATTACAAACTCCTCCCAACTCCCATCTCCTCCCTGTCAATCAACCCTCCCTGGAATCAGACTTGTGCTCGACTCAAATTTTTTGAATCGGCTGACATTTGACTCAGATCTTGAGATCCGATTCAACTCATGATTCACAGCAGGTCAAAATTATTTGATTCGACTCAATTCAGACTCAGAGCTACAGAGATCCGATTCAACTCATGACTCAAACATAAATTTGAATCGATTCAGATCCGACTCAATGGTATCAGACTCATAAGCCATATGATTTGGTGTGCACTGCCCACACACTATATATATATATATATATATATATATATATATATATATATATATATATATATATATATATATATATATATATATATATATATATATATATATATATATATATATATATATATATACATATAAAATATAATATATATATAATATAATAATAATAATATATATATATATATATATATATATATATATATATATATATATATATATATATATATAGTACATCGGTGAAGAGGGGGGTCCCGAACACTTTAGGCATTATGCAAGAAATAGCTCTACTGCTGCTTCTGTATGGCTGAACCAGTAATTGTACTGTGTTTACTGAACACAAAAATGAACAAGCTATCCATATTCAAACAGTTCCTTTCAATGAAAATCCTCTAACCACTTGCAAAGAGCAACTTTAAAACATGATTATTTTATAGCGGTGTGCCCTATCCTGAACATGAAAATGTTGTTGTTCAGGATTACCTCACTGTAGCTGTTGTGGTACAAGCTATTAGAAGCACTAAAAAATGCTGGTGTAATTGCAAAAAAAATTGGAAGTCACTTCCTTATGGTTTCCTAAAGCCAACTGCTCTTCGAAGCCTACAATGGTTCCTGTGAACTTTGCAACCTCTACACAAAGTATAGGTATAATTATGTGATCAGACTTTCATTTTTTGGTAGCAACAGGTCCATCATTTATGAATACTGCCATCTTTTTGTTATTTATGCACTGAACATGATGTGGGCGACGGGGTCTATATCAGAACCTCTAATGCCTAAAACCGATAATGCTTCGGAACCTATAATACTCAAAGCCTATAGTGCTTCAGAGCCTCTAAATAGTCATCTTGGGGGAATTTTCAATACCTATAATACTCAAAACCTATAATGGCTCAAACCACATAATGCTTGGAACATATAGTTGTTCAGAACATATAATACCCAAATCCTATAATGCTTCAAAGCCTCTAATACTACATCCTGTGGGAACATTCAAAACATATAATGCTCAAAACCTATAATGCTTTGAAACCTATAATGCTCAATTCCTATAATGCTTTGTTGCAACTAATATTCAGAAAGCATAACTCTGGAAACAGCTAGTGCTTCAAAACCGCTAAAGCTCAAAGCCTATAATGCACAGAATCTATAATGCTCAGAGCCTATAATGATCAAAACCTCTAATATCAGCTGACAACTGCATGC
This sequence comes from Ashinkailepas kermadecensis, assembly GCA_034440615.1. Classification (NCBI taxonomy): domain Eukaryota; kingdom Metazoa; phylum Arthropoda; class Thecostraca; family Neolepadidae; genus Ashinkailepas; species Ashinkailepas kermadecensis. Next base: position 21,747 of record JAOTOM010001221.1, read on the forward strand.
CATTATCACCCTTACCAGTTTACTTCACATCTCCACCGTACTCTACCAATACTCGCGCCAGGTACAGGGCTGTAATACAGGTCCTTCAAGACGGAAATCGGTGGAAGGTGAACTCGTGGGCCAATCACTAGTCGGAATTTCAGAGGAATGCGGCGGCTTCAATGTCCTGTATGTTTCCAGGGCGGCGCTAATATCAGCATGTTCCCCCGCGGTTTCTCATTCCTAGCTGGTGTGTGGTGGTATGGGATTCCTCCCTCAAGGCATCTGATGATATATTCGGTGCTCCAGAGCCATTTTCCTGACCCGGAATTTTTTTTTAAATCCCTCCATATTTTGGAGGGCTCCGGCTTTATTGGTTATTGGTTTTACGACACGTCGACCGTTGAGTCATATAGCGTCGCCAATCTCTCACGCCGATTGGTCGCGGGCGAAGAGTAGCGACAGGTGAGACTCGAACCCACAATATTTAGATTGTGAGACGAGCATCTTACCCCTAGACCTTGAATTTTTTTCGGATACCAATGCGATTTTTGGGGTCACACTGCTTATGTGGGGCCCTAGACGCCATTGGGGAGCTGCAACTTTTGGGTGCCCGGCGCGATCTTTTGGGCCCCCAGTGCGATTTTGAAGGGCTGAGACCCGACTCTTTTTAGTGCAATGTAATCTTTTGTATCCCGACGTGATGTGATTGGATCCCTAGCGCTAGTTTTAGCGACCACGACACTTGTTGGGGGGTCCAATACGTTTTGGAGGCTTTTGGCGCCATTGTCGGGGTCCCAGAGTGATTATCCATGTCCGTGTCCGTTTCCGTCTCTGTCTATGTCTCCCGCTCCCTCTCCGTCTCCGTCTCTGTCTGTCTCTGTCTCTGTCTCTCCATCTCTCCATCTGTCTGTCATCTGCCTCTCTCTCCATCTGTCTGTCTCTGTCTGTCTGTCTCTCTGTCTGTCTGTCTATTTGTATCTGTCTGTCTGTCTGTCTCCATTTAGGTACTGTCCCTAGATACCATGCTTCTTAAAATAAAATATAAGTATCAAATGTTAAGCGCTACATCCTGACAGGTTATGTAGTCCATGTACTGGGCAACATGGCGACTTTGGCAATAGGCTTTATGGGTCCAATACATAATCTCTGCCATCGCCTAAGGAACCAGGACCTCGTGTAGCATGTTAGCTGGGTGGGCAAGTGTCCTTCCAGTAGAATCAGCTTGAACCCAATCGGTTGAGTGTATCCACCCAGCTAAAATCAGTAAAATAATAAGGCAGCTGAAAGACAAAGGTAGTCCGTGAGATCAGGCGCCTATATCGCCAATACCGTTGCTATTCCGAACAGCTGTGTGGCTTGAGAATGTAGGCACCCTTTTGGGACATTCGGGCCACGTTCTTCGTAATATGCGGAAAATTACTGGCTATATATGCTCCTCTACTGAGATGAAAAGCATCTTTCTAGGCACTTAGGTGCTTTGAGAATGCAAGCGTCATCCTGGGTCAACCCGTGCTCTCATCTCGGGGACATTTCGGATCTGAGATGGAACCTCACTAGTTCACTTTAGCACTTAGGGGGTCTTGTTCTTCCGTCACGGGCACTTTCAAATCGAAAGATCATCCCAGCCCTCTCTGACCATCAGGCACCCTGTTTATTCCTCAGCTGTTAGAGGTCCGCTTCCGCTGAGATTTCTCTTTCCAGCTGGCATAGGCATTCCACAGGGACACGGGGCACATAAAACAGCACCCATGAACAGGGGTGTTGTTTTATGTATTTCGTTATTTTGGGGAAAAGAACTCTGTTTCATGACTTTTTTTTCGTCACCCCCACATTCAGAAACTTCTGGCTGCGCCACTTCCTAATTATGCCACTGAAACGTAGCATGATGAGTATTACTGGACAAACCTGGGCATCCTCAAAATCTCCCCCCCCCCCCCGATACAAATTCTAGGTACGTCATTGGTCTTCAGCGTACGCATACCTATTCCATGCAAGGGAACACGAGCGCCAGGTCTCCTCTACTTCAGCCCGGCAGTGGTCAAAGAGGAATAATCGGTCACAGCACCTATTAAAGCTGGATCCGCCCCTGTAGTACTTAGACACTGAAATTGCCTATTCGTAAAACCAGTGACTCAGCTTACAAAAAAACGACAAGTAATTGCCTATTCGTAAAACTAGTGACTCAGCTTATAAATCACCGACAAGTAATTTAATTCGGGGAACATTCACTCCAATATCCTGCTCTTCACAAGCCAAATGCATGAACGCGGCCAATGCGGCGAGCAATTAATGTCCTACACTCACATGTGTCTACACCTGGTCCTACACCTGGAAGCTTTCGGGCAGTGTCTCCCATTGGTAGACTACGGTGGAGGCGCGGAATGAACCGTACGGCCGATTATGGCATGCGGTCGTCAGCTGATATTATAGGTTTTGAGCATTATAGGCTCCGAGCATTATAGATTTTGTGCATTATAGGCTTTGAGCTTTAGCGGTTTTGAAGCACTAGCTGTTTCCAGAGTTATGCTTTCTGAATATTAGTTGAAACGAAGCATTATAGGAATTGAGCATTATAGGTTTCGAAGCATTATAGGTTTTGAGCATTATATGTTTTGAATGTTCCCACAGGACGTAGCATTAGAGGCTTTGAAGCATTATAGGATTTGGGTATTATATGTTCTGAACAACTATATGTTCCAAGCATTACGTGGTTTGAGGCATTATAGGTTTTGAGTATTATAGGTATTGAAAATTCCCCCAAGATGACTATTTACAGGCTCTGAAGCACTATAGGTTTTGAGTATTATAGGTTCTGAAGCATTATAGGTTTTGGGTGCTAGAGGTTCTGATATGTCCCCGGGAGACGACCAAAGGTAGGTGTTCAGAAAACAGAACATGTTCAGATATCCCCCTCTTCCCCAAAATGTGATGTGAAAACAGTTATTGCAAAAATGATATATTCAACAGACAGTTTGATGTCTACGCATCTTCATCTGTGTCTAATTAAAGAAGGGAATTAGTATTTATTTAGACGCCAACGAAGATGCTCATTGAAACATCTTGATCTGTTGAATATATTATTTTTGCTAAAACTTTGGGTATAATTGGAGATCAAGGTAAATTTTTATTTTGAATGCATGGTATTTGAACGTAAAAAATGACGATGCGACCACTCATTTTCCCTGCAAATGATAACGTTTCAGTTGGCAAAGAAATAAACAATCAAAATCTTCACTCTACAAATATAGCACATCGCGTATAATCATCCGTACCTGGTGTGTCATAGACGTGATAAAGAAGAAGTTCAACACTTCATGCACTCGATTTAATACTCTTTGACATCGAAAACCGTATGTTTCTGCCTTAATTCGGTATATATTAGGTATATATTGCCTTGGGCACAGCCTCGACTCGATAGGCCTTGGGCACAGCTGTCCAATACATCCTCGAAGGTTTGGTATGTATATTTACTAAGAAGGGAAGTGTGTTTAGTAAGGATATTTCCTAAATTTCTGGAAGTTTAATAGGTATTCTTACTAAAGTTACCTCTACAAAAGGTGGTTTTACAGCGGATTTTTGCTCCCAGGTCAAGTGGTCGCAGGAACAATATAGAGGGAGAAGACCCATAGTTAAATTATGTTCTTAGACTGATTATAGAAGTACTTGAACTTGATGTGCTTATATCTTGGGAATTTTTCATTTTCCAAATGAATGAGTCAAATTCGTTGAAATCACATTAGAAAACACCAGAAAAACAACATTTTGATAAAAATGTGTGCCATTTTTGCACAAATCCTGGAAATGTCGATGGAAAGAATCAACCTCAATATAGGCGTCACTCACTTGTTCTCTCATGATAACCTCTCCTCTATATATATAAGTTTGAGACATTGCTTAAATTACACAGGTCAGGACTTCGAGCAATCGTGCTCAAATCACCTGAACAAAACCTATATAATGCCATGCATTCCAAAATACTTGATATTTTCATCAATAAAGTTGAACATGTGTTGCTATAACAAGAACAATGCTATTTTTTTCACAAAAAGAAGATCATGCTTGTATTCCAGACTAAGTTTTAGGATATTACAGAAGACATATATAAACTGGTTAGAATATGTTATATCCAGTACACATTTCCTTCATATATAGGAGATAAAAAAAGTAATCTGCAGCCAAATTGATACCAAATGAACCAAATTTCACAAATTGATACCATATATTTTTTTAAAACCTTCGGATGACATCATGCAGGCTTGAAAGAAGACTTCCATCTAGTAAAGGTACCTTTGTTTGTTATTTGTCACATGTGCGTCTGATATGATATCAGATGCGCAGGTGACAAATAACAAGCCAACATAATTTTATTCAGTGCAGATGCCAATTCCAGTGCAGGACAATGTCGGTTCCATATTCTTTTTCACAATTACAACCCATTTATGTGTTGTGCTCCTGGTACTAGGATTGACTCGTGCATGATACTGATTGTGGATACCAAGCTTAACATTAATAATTATTTGTAGTTATTGTAATTGGTTTTTGGTAAATAACTTCAGTACTGGTACCCTTCATTCTTTACTCACTGGCATATTAGAAGTTGACAACGGACAAGTTTCATGTAATGGGTATTTTGTTGCAACAATACGTATGTAATATTTCGTATACAAAACTGAAGTATTTTGCTCATCGGAGGTGCATTTCCTACTTACTTAAATGATTTCAGTTAAGTGTTGTCTTCGATTAAAAAACCTACCCGTAGTGATGACGTCAGATATGTCGAGCCTCGAAGCGGCCAGGCCGAAGACACGCAGTGAAGTCTGGACCGGGTATTTCTACGCCAAGTTTTTCAACCGAATCACGTCATAGAGGACAACGTGAGTGCTTGTGGCACCAAACTGAACGATTCTCAAGAAAATATGAAGCTTGATAAGGTAGATAATTTATTATGGTGGTAATGCAACAGCTAACCTTTCTCTTTCAAATCCAGGGCATTATGGTGTCGTGTAAACGAACAGCAAAAGCTTGCTTACAAAGCAAAAGTAAAATGTGTGAAATGATGGGAAGGGCCACCGCATAAACTATATGTGCTTTAGCTGTACACCATGGCTTCCCCTCCAGTGAAAGAGAAGCTGTTTATACATTCAAATTTCTTTTATATTTTATTCCACAATATTCCATGCTATTTTTACCGCGATGCTGATCAGAAAAGCCGTAACATGTCAGGCGTATCGATGTATTCCTCTGCGTTCATCTTTCAGACTTCAAATTCCAGGGTTGAACTCCCAGAAAGCCCACCTCATGCATGCTGGATCTCAAGGAGACAAAATGTAGGTACAAAATCTAGCATTTCGTGTATTCGGCAAGCGGTACGTATCCACACCGGTTCCCCATACGATATGGCGGAAAACGCGTAGTGCCCTGACTATGCAACTCCGTGGAATACACGCAGACAAATTTAGCTTTTCGCAATGCGGTCCTGGAGATTGACCAGATCGCACACAATCTTGACTACATCATCCATCCAGTCAGTCATGCTGAGCGAAATACACGAATGCATGGCCAACATCCTAAACACGCGCAAGTGTGCGATGACGCGCTCGATGTGCATCCGCAACCCGACGATCGTTCGCATCTTCACGACGGCAGCGGTGCTCAGAGTTTCATCCTTTTGAACGCTTGCTGGCCGGACTGATGAACAGCCGCGTTTTGCTGCCTCGCTCACCAACTCCTTGAAACCTCTATCTGCTAAAACTGTTGCACCGTTGCGCAGACAGTCCAGGTATTCTGAACTGCACACGATGTCCATGTCACTGACGCGCCCTGGTTTGCCATCCGATACCAGGTTGATCAGCCCGTCAGGGGTAGCAGAAATGAGATATTTTACACTATTGCATGTTTTGTACTCTGACCATGACATGCTCTGCGCGACCGCGTGAGCCGGCTTTTCAATTTGGATCTCGAAGCGATCAATAATGCTTTCACAGGACGAAAAATTTGCCATAAATGCATGAGGCAGATTATCACGGATCGGTTGCTGTTCTGGCGAAGCAACCAATTCGTTTAAACAGCTCCCAAGCACAGGCACGACAAGAGCTAGCAGCCTGGATACGCAACCAGTGCTCACACCGAACAGATCGGCGAGCAGGTGACTCGGCATGTCTAATCTTATGCGCATCAGTGCCAGACACTAAATCTTCCGTTGTCAAGCCTGACCTCTGTTTACATATTGAATCAAATTGGCTAATAGACCAATGATATAAAGTGCTCTGGAGGCACACCGATATACCGAGATGGGTGCCTTTTGACAAGAGCCTGAACAACCTGCCCGGACATCCAAGTCACCCGACGGTCGGATGCCATTTAAGCTAAAACGGTCACGATTAATCCAACCTCGGCAGCGTCCTTTACGTAAAATCGAATGGCCGGCAGTGGAACTTCGCTACCCTCGACATACGTGACGTCACAGATGTGTTGACCAATCACAAAGCGAGGCATTCTGAAGTAGTTTTAGGATTATTTAAGTTCTTTAAGGACTTTTAAAAAATTAATGCATGCCACCATCGTCTTTAGAATAAAAAAATCAGTAGTGCAACTTGAAAAAATACGGTTTTGTCCCGACATGAAACTTGTCCATTGTATTGCTAAGCATGAATAATTATGCTGTGTTTTTACACCCTACTTTGGGTCATGACATAATATTCACACAGATACATGTTTCATATTATTTGTTCATAACATGCATTTGAGTCACAAGACTCAAATGACTCATTGTGATTCAAATGATTGACTCATGATTCAACTCATTTATTTTGTAGAAAGATATGATTCAACTCACAACTCAAAATATGTTTCGTGGAAAAGAATCGATTCAACTCTCAACTCATCCAAAAACGATTGATTCATGAGTCGATTCTTCATTCAACTGGAGTCGAGCACAAGTCTGCCTGGAATATAGAAAAACAAGCCCCCTATTCTTATAATGATTGTCTATGCCGTTTTTAAAGATGTTCAGTGTGTTGCTACTGACAATGGTTCCTGGCAGCTGGTTCCAGTGTTCTACTACCCTGTTGGTGAAGAAACAGGGTATTAGAAAAACAGGGTAGTGACTTTAATTTTGAATTGATGACCTCTAATTGCATCATTTCTGTTAAATTCAAACATTTCCCTGAGATATCCCTGTTCCTGACCATGAACAAATTTAAAAACCTCCATGAGATCTCCTCTCAGCCTTCTATATCTAAGTGAAAACATATTCAATTTCTTCAATCTTTCCTCATATGCCAGGTTGCCTATACCATTAACCATTTTTGTTGCCCTCTTTTGTACTCTCTCTAAAAGTCAACAATCTTTGTCATAACTAGGGGACCAAGCTTGGACACAGTATTCCAAATGTGGCCTGACATATGCACAGTAAAGCTTCCTGATGACCTCCTCACTTTTGTATGACACATTCCTCTGTATTGCCCCAAGCATTCTTAGTGCCTTCTTCCTGGCTTCTTTGGTCTGTTCTGATGCCCCCAATTTTGTGTTCAAAATAACACCTAAGTCCTTCTCCTGCTGAGTCACAGATAGTACTTGGCCACCCATCAAGTATGGAGCCTTCATATGCTGCCTACCTACATGCATGACTTTGCACTTATCAAAATTAAACTTCATTTGCCATTTTTCGGACCACTTCACTAGCTCGTCTAAGTCTTTCTGCAGCAAAACCTGCTCATTGTGCCCTGTTATTGCCCTAAGGATCTTCAAATCATCCGCAAATTTCAAAACCTTACTGCTTAGGCAACATTCAATGCTATTCACATATATAATGAACAGTAGTGGCCCCAGTACCGAACCCTGGGGGACTCCACTAAGAACATTTTGCCATGATGACTTTGTACCATTTAGCATCACTCTCTGCTGTCTATCTGAAAGCCACAACTCTATCCATTTTAGGATGCTACCTGCAATACCATGGACCTGAAGCTGCATCATTAACCGTTTATGGGGTACCTTGTCAAAGGCCTTACTAAAGTCAAGATATGCTACATCAACCTGATTTCCCTGATCAAATTGGTCTGTAGCAAAATTCAAAAAGTCCAAGAGATTTGTGAGACACGATCGCCCTTTTCTAAACCTATGTTGAGTAACTTGAATCAATCTGTTTCCTTCCAGAAAACTAACTATTCTATCCTTGATAATTGATTCGAGTACCGTGCAGACTAGGGATGTGAGGCTTACTGGCCTATAGTTTTCAACTTTCCCTCTTTCTCCTTTCTTGAAAATAGGAACTACATTTGCCCTTTTCCAATCTGTTGGAATTTCATTTTGTGAAACTGATCTACAAAATATTATACTAAGTGGAATTGCCACTTCCTTTTCAGCTTCCTGCAATACCCTAGCATAAATTCCATCAGGTCCTGCTGCCTTGTTTGGCTTTATTTTTCTGATATAATTGAAAACAATATCACTATCAATGAAATCAACATCGTGTATCTGATCACCTGTCACTGAACTGTGGTTCACGGTTGGCAGATCAGTCACATCCTCCACTGTAAACACTGATTTAAACTGCTTGCTCAGCTCCTCAATCACCTCACCATCCTCACTCAATATAGTCCCATTTACTTCCAGTGGACCAATTGTGCTTGAAACTTTACTTAGCTTGTAGAAACTAAAGAACTTTTTACTGTCCCCATTACAGTTCCTAGCCAAATCCAATTCTTTTGCTCGCTTTGCTGCTCTGATTTTCTGCTTCACAGCATCTCTGGATTTTTGATACGACCTTAGATTTACGATATTTGAAGCTTCCTTAAATACTCTAAATGCATCTTTCTTAGCCTTAATTGCTTTCATCACATCTGGTGTAAGCCATGCTGGCTTTCCTACCCTTCTTTTGCGCCTTTGCTTTTGGGGGACATATCTAAACTGAATTTCCCTCAAGTAAGATTTGAACTTTTCCCACATTTCACAGGCATTTAAATCAAAGAATTCTTCTTCCCATTTTATGGCACTTAAAGCCTCTCTCATGCAGTCAAAGTCTGCCCTGTTAAAATTTGGAATATTTGCCAAATTATCCTTGATTGTCCCTGCTACCTGTGCCTTGAATCTCACTATGTTATGGTCACTTCTCCACAGAGTTTCTCCTAGGGGACGAGTGGTCTAGGGGTAAGATGCTCGTCTCACAATCGAAAGGTTGTGGGTTCGAGTCTCACCTGTCGCTACTCTTCGCCCGCGACCAATCGGCGTGAGAGATTGGCGACGCTACATGGCTCGTTAGTTAGTTAGTTATTTGGGCTTTAGGGCGCTTCGACCAGAATTGATCATTCGCGCCCAACGCTAACGGTCGACGTGTCGTAAAACCAATAACCAACCAACCAACCAGAGTTTCTCCTACAGTCAAGTCTTGAACTAAATCACTTAAATCTGAGAAGACAAGGTCCAAGAATGAGCCCTGCCTGGTTGGTTCCGTTACAAACTGGTGTAAGAACAAGTCCTCTTCAAGGTATTTCCTAAACAGTTTACATGATGGGGAACCAACACCAACATTTTCATATCCTTTTAGATTAAAGTCACCAAGAATAAGGCATTTCCTCTGAAAGTTTCTACTGATTTCCTCACAAATCACTTTATCGAGCTCCAGTTGCTGAGAATGTGGCAAGGTTCCTGATCGATACAAAGCTCCTATCCTCAGTTTATTGCTGTTGCCTTTTCCCACAGCAACATCAAGCCAAATGGACTCCACAGACACATTTTTACCCCATCTGCTACTTTTTGAGAACTGTATAAGCTATTCACATACAGCATTACACCACCCCCTTTCACTGCTGGACCCCTATTGCATGAAAACATATTGTATCCCTGGATCTCATAGTCCTGCAAGTTATCCCCAAAATATCCCTCACTGACCCATGCCTCAGTAATGCAAACAAAATCTGGTTTCTCCTCATCTGGGTTAGTCCTTCATGCTGGGTAAGATGAGCTTCACATGTACTCCAACACAAATATGGGAACAAAGATATTAATGAAAACAAACACAGAATGACACCCAAAAAAAAATGCTGGTTATTCAACTTATGGTTACCACTTAAGTTAACCACTTTTTGTAGCAGTCAGCAGCCGGACCACAGCTTCACACCCTTCTCTCAATCTCAACCACCGGAAATGCAGACGAAAATGCGCCAACATTGCTTGCAAGATGGTGCACCTGCACACTGAGTACAAAGTTCTCCGGTTTCTCCTCTGGAGCAATGTCTCCAAAAACCTGCATTCATGCTGCCCATATAGTGGAAAATTTGACAGTTTTAAGAGATAACATAACAGATCCAAGATCATGATAGTGAACATCCTGTAATGTGATTCCAGGTGAAGGGATTATCCATGATACGCTACATTGTACAATACAGGGGATGAGTAGTCTAGGGGTAAGTTACCCATCTCACAACTGAAAGATTGTGGGTTTGAGTCTTACCTGTTGCTAATCTTCGCCCGCGACCAATCGGCGTGAGAGATTGGCGACGCTACATGACTCAAAGGTCGACGTGTAAAACCAACCACCACCACATTGTACAATACCAGTTTATGGCATAGGTGTTTGTATCAGTGTCCCTAAATTAGATACCTCTCAAAACATGCAAAGTGGGAACAGTGCCATGTACACAATTGCTTGAAAACTGGGTTTATAGGACTTACCAAATTTTAAGAACATTTCCATGGAGATTTTGACATCCTGCTGTACTTGTTTCAACATCTCACACCAAATAAGAAAGCATTATTGAATACTGCCAGTGATAAATTAGTCATGAAATAGGGTGGAATATACCACTTTCTGAGCACCGAATAGACATCCTTTCCAAGGATGTATCAAAATCATGCTTGTTGATGTATGCTTATGAAGTCTCCATGACTTGTTCCCAGGAGTATTTTGTACTCTAAGTAGCATGCTTATGCTCAGCATTTTGGATTGATCACACAAGCATCTTGTGACACAATTCCAGATTCAGAGATTATCTATGATGTGATGTGTGATGTGACTTCAATGTTGGTTATTTTGTTTTCAGTTTGCCTGTTTGGTGTATGTGGAATTGGAAATTGTTGAGGTTTGGGTTTTTGTGATATGCATTGGAGATATTTGATAACTATTGCTGCATTTGTTAGTCAATATGCTTTTAATGTCATGTATGCCTCCTGCTTCTTTTGGTGATTTATTCCTGTACTTTACTTAGTTCTACAGGATGAAGTGGTTGCATTGGATCAGATACATTATTGATAAATGAAGTGTCATATTATGTAGCCTGCACAAGCCTATCATTCCATATAGATGTCATTCCCCATGGTAGGCACATGCTCAGGATTTTAAGGATTGTATGCTGAGTATACCAAGAGGACAGACAAGACAAGCAAACGAACAAACACTTGTACAGGGTAAACTGTTTACATAGTGCATGTGGGGTTTCTTCAAATATGTTACTTCAACACCATGTTTAATAGCAAAGTAGTAATTATAAGTTAGTTAATATTAATATTATTATGATATTATTAAGTATTAATATAACTATTCTCAATATTAATTAATAATAATACTAAATTAATAGCACCAGCCAATATGAAATCAGTACCTAATACAGCTCATCATGCAGTACTCATTCATCCTGCTGTCAGCATTGTGTCTCACTAGTCATATCATTATTCAATATTATTCAATTATTAAATGCATAGCCATATTATTCCATCATTTTTTTTTTATTGTGAAGCAAATTTATAGATTGTTGCACACAATGGGCAGGTCAGCTGCTGATTTAATTGGTAATTTTCCAGAATTGTGTCCAACCTTTTGTGGTTGACCGAATGCCAAAATGTTGCATAGATATCAATGCATTTCTAGGACAGGGGTTGAAAGAACATCATAATGCTAAGAGTATGTGAACATCATAGTGCTAAGAGTGTGTAAATACAAGCCAATTTGAAAACCAGATGTCAAATTTGGATCAGTTTATGGCAAGCTCGCAAAGACATAGGTTAGCAATAGTATCATTTTGCATTGAGTGGTAGCCTGTTAATGTTTTGACTAATGTAGCATTATGCTTTTTTGGCTATCCGTTTTGTGACCAATGTTGTCTTTTGACTCATGGTGGTCTCCTGTAGTAGCAATTAAGTATTTAACAAATGAGGGAGTTATCAGATTATATGAGATTTTGGTTGAAGTATGAGGTTATCAGATGTAGATGTGTGCAACTTTGAAAACAATCTGTTCAACAACAGCATTTTCAGACATCCTAGCCCTTGCCTACCAAGTGCATTTTTACCAGTGTTCCCATCCAAGGGGCATGTTTTTCACCCTCTTGACATTCTGCTCCAAAAGGGATGGAGCTGCAGGGCAAAGCAAGTGCATCATGCATGGTATATATGCATATATATATATATATATATATATATATATATATATATATATATATATATATATATATATACATATATATATGTATGTATGTATGTATATATGTATGTATGTATGCATATATATATATATATATACATACATATATAAGAACTGGGGCTGGATGTGACTTTCTATGACTGTTATATTTTGACTTATATTGGTAGCCCAACCTTTGTTTGAAAGTTGTGGTTTAAAATAAAATAAGCTTTATCACAATCCTCAGTTGATGTACATAAAGGTCATGATATTGAAGTATGGTTTCAAGTGTCTTGAATTGCTAATTTCCTTCTTTCTTTTCTCGTCTTCTTTCTTCCTCACAAGCCATGCCATAAGCAGTGCAATTACCTAGATTGAAATGAGCACAAATTACTGGAGCACAATGCAGTAGACACATGACTACTGACACAATCAGCACAGCAACACCTAATGTGTCTGTTGCAACAGCTGACTGTGATGGTTTCTGCTGGTTCTTACTTGATCTGTTAATCTGTTGTAGGATTGGATAAATACACTGGTTCTATATTTTTGGTGTCCGAAAAATAATTGTCTCATTTTTATCATTCAGGGGTTGAATGGTGCTGTTTGACCATGAACTGCTCTGTGACAGAGCATTCACAATTCACTGGTAAGTGAATGCATTACTCATTCATGCCAATCCTGCCCATCTGCCCGACCAGAAATCGACTGTTCTGTAGCCATGCCCATCGTGTTTGTGACATCAGTCCTCCATTTTTTCAGATTCAGGCCGATGGACACACCTTCCGAGCCTGCCCACAAACCCACTCCAAGTGATAAATCTTCTTCCAAGCGAGAACACAAAGCAATACGCAAGCGTTCAGTGAGCAGGCTATTTCCGGCTCACGTGCGCAATGCGACACGTTCGGCCGACATGATCAGCGACGTGCGGCCTACGGGGGACGCGTCGAGTCCGTCCGACCACCCGTCCGCTCATGTAGTGGGGGCCCACGGCGACGGGGTGACGCCGACCGCCGCCGCCGCCAATGGCCGGCACAGCGTCGACTCGCGGCCGGCCGACGTGGCGGCCACCAACGGCGGCTTCCAGGCGGCCGTGCTGCACGACCTGCGCCGCTTCAGCGCCGAGAGCGAGCAGGAGTTGCGCCAGGACGCGCGGGTCAAGCCGGAGCCGGCCGGTGCGGGCCGGCCGCCGGCCGCCGACGAGGCGGCCAGCGACCGTCATGTCAAGACCATCCGACCGCACAAGGTACCCACGACCGCGCGCAGAGAGTGGCCGGCTGAGGCCGTCGCGGTGCGGCCGACCACCCACGGCCGCCAGCGCCACGACAGCTACCAGCCCAAGAACGAGATGAAGCCGGTGGATTTGTTCGGCGTTTGTCCCTCCGTCAAACAGAACTCCAAGGAGGCGGGCGTGAAGCTCAACGCGAGCGTTAAACTCGACGCGAACGTGAACACCGACGAGAGCGTTAAGCTTGAATCGACCGCAAAGCCTGACACAAGCGCTAAAACCGAAGCCAGCGCGAAGACTGGCGTGAGCGTGAGGGCTGAAGTGAACGGCGGCAGTGAGCACGGGCTGGGCCGGCAGCCGGGCGGGCAGCAGGGCGGCGCCGGCGACGGCCACCACGCCAACCACCGGGAGCGCCACGCCAGCTCGGCCGACCGTCACCACGGCGGCAGGCCCAGGGAGCACCGGCGCGACTGCCGCCGCTGCCACGAGCGCAGTCATCTCAAGCGCTACAGCATCGGCGTGCAGTGCCGGCGCGACAAGGGCCAGGAGCGGTTCGTGGGCAGTGCCGTGCCGCGCCCGCTCGCCTCCAACTACAGCCAGCACGGCCTGGAGCGGCACAAGTTCGGCCGCTACATGCACCTGGAGGTGGACCCGAATGGTGGCGCCACCGTCGTGCACATGTACCAGGACCAGATCGAGGGACTGGACGAGGCGCAGATGCAGCAGCTGGTCGCCGAGTTCTTCCAGGTATGGTTTCTTTGGGCTGTGATGGAGGTCCTTGCAGTCAAGGTACGAACAGTGGGTGCCATGTTGCCGTGCAATGTCAAAGCCCATTACGTCATGTTTGTCACCGACTTGAAAATGTGCAAGAGTGCGGTTTTTGTCGTTGGAATACCGTGCATCGCTTAGAGGATATCGTATTGCTTTGACGAAATGCCTGACGGGCAAACGATATCGTCAAATTGAAGCTGTTCAGATTGGTACCTCATCATATAAATGCATCTGAAGTGAATTATAAATGTTCAAGGAATCTTTTAAGTTCACACATTCACAAGACATCAGTTCACGAGCCCAACAAACAAACCTTAATTTTCATGTGCTCGAATTTCGTGCGGCCAAACCGAATGGATACGCATTTTCATTTATCGTGTGTCCAGTTTTAATTGTTTAATTGCTCATGTTGTATGCTTCATCACTTGGTCAGTACCTCGTGTACTAGTTATCCATGCTAGTTAATTGTCCTACGTTCAGGAAATCGGCACAAAGGAACATTTATGCTCTTCCCCAACTCCCTCCCACGCCATCACAATGACAACTGGCCAGTCCATATGTTTATGTTTATGGTCACGTGATCACCAGATTGGACGATACAAACAAAAAATATATGCAGCGAAAAAGCAAATGCACAAATAGCAAGGAGGAGGATAGGACTCCTCTCTTCTCAAGAAGGAGTCAGGGGAAATATCGATTACCTCTTCCAGTAGTGTTCTGGTGTCTGAGAGGTCGCCTAAGCCCGCCAGCTATTGCCGCATGTGAACGATTCTCTTTGTGTTTCAGGCCATGTGGCCGCCAAACTACAGGAAATGCATACGAATAACTACATGCAATGAACAGGCAAATGCTAAAATAGCAAGATTGTTTTCGGGAAAATATAGCCACCACATCTTGCCTTGGATTTCGGAAGCCTGCTACGTCCGTCTCACCCGCCCGTGTCTCATTTAGTCCGTATAAGAACTAATATCTTTCTGTTTCAGGCCATGTGACCTCCCGAGTATGCATGGCATTATAAAATAGCAATGCTCATGAGATAGGTGAATACCCCAAGTACGTAAATGTTGCTGCGCATATCCATATATTATCTTTAGAAGCACTTGCAGGTGTTAAAATGTACCTTTTCTACGCAATTGCGCCCGTGATTCCCTATGGCCAAGTATGCGCGGCGGCCGGCCGCCAGAGGCGCTGCGGTCGCATTGTCCGCTTCGAAGAAATACGTTACATGCAAATGATACATCATTGTAATCGTAGCAATGCCAGGATTTTCTATGTCCATTTTTTTAAAGTCCTGAAAGCTCAAAATTTTTAATTATTTGGAAAAGGGATTTTGACTCAGCTTCGTGGCATGTTTAGTACGACAATGCAGTCATTGTCCATTATGTTTTAAACATGGAGTGGCTAAAGCCATTACATCCATATGTAGTCTGCTTTGTCAAGGAACTACGTCCAGACGTAATGATTTTGCCCAGTTTAATCTTGATTCGGATGGCATACCAACAACCAACCGATAAACATAGATGTTGATAGGGTGCATCAAGTATGTTTCATGATTTGGCGACTAGTATAGGTGTTCATCGAATGTTTTTGAACATTGTTCATTGATAATGGTGCATGTAAATTGTTGATAAACGTGTTACCTATACTGGCTTGGGGAACGAATACGTGATGGTTTTTTTACCACAGTGAAAGACCGAATTGGTTTTAGTCATGCAGTGTGTATGCTATTTAGCTACATAATAATTTTGAAATCAGTTTTTATCTGGTTAAAACTGTATTTTTTACTTTTTAAGAACTTTTTCTGTGAAATGCAGTTTGTGAAAACGATCCGTGATTAAAAAAAACTGTAAATGACCACAAATCAACGTAATGCGTTTTACCTTTGCACGGCAGCATGGCCCTGTCGGTCCGGCTCGTCGACTATGCAAAGCGTTCCTGCATGTGTTGTATTTTTCTGTTAGGTATCATTGCACAAGCGATTAGTGCACGGTGAAAACAGTCTCGGTAACACCGTGAGCAGGCCTTCACCATATCTGGTATGCGCCATTTCTGCGTCATTATCTGCTACCGTCATCAGCTGCGTGCGAGTCATTCCACAATGGTACTTATCATTCCGCAATGGTACTCGGGTCAGTGTGACCGCTTTTCGTGACAGTGTGTGCGCCCTTCGCATGACACGTGCACCTGCGCTGCAGGAGGTGTTCGCCGAGGATCGTCACGGCTGGGCGCGTCACGTGATGGGAATCGTGCACGACGCGGCCCACTACCTGCCCGACCTGCTGGACCACATGGGTACCAGCTACCCAAACATGACTGTCAAAAATGGCATCATCGGCGGCGGCAAGGCTGACATTGAAACACAAACGTTGACGTCGTACAGGGAGCAGGTGAGGCTCTACCCGGGCTAACACATTGAACAGGCGGGTCTCATTCATGACCTGTACTAGAGAGGAGATGACTCAGGTGGAGGTAAAATGCGATCGTGCAACGGTAGCTCATTAATGGTCGGATGCTGACCATGAGTATGGATTATAAATTTGAAATGGTGTGACAGCATTCAACCGAATTATGGCGTTACATGAGTGGTGTGCCGGTGTTCAGTGGCCACGATGGTACCTATGCAATTCAAGAGTAATCATTTGTAACATTTAGGGCTATCGAAGTGTTGCCATCAAGTACCATCTATAGGTTGAGTATACTTGAGCATGCTGGTTTGACTGCCCACATTGCACTGTCTGTTGCACTGATGCACTTCGCACCGACGGTCCCACCGTACCATCTGTCCCCTCATCGGAGTAGTTGTTCCCTCATTAGACTGTCTGTCTCTCGCTGGGCCATCCAGGGCATGTACTAAGGAGTTTGTACTGGGCGGGGGGGGGGCGTCGCATCCATCGGTGACTGCAGGATCACTGTCCGATCCAACCCCCACCTCCAACAATGCTAAAGCAATTGGGAATGGAGACTGACTGAGGGAGGCATGATCATGGCTGGGGGTCACGGCCTTCCAGCAAGCATGTTAGTGGAGGCCTTGGGGCCTCCTTTAGGCCCTGGAAATGTATTGTTTTCTGACGACGACGGAGTATTGTGGCGTTGACCGTAAAACCCTGATGGTATTCTATAAATCGCTTGTTCTGTCCAAACCAGATTGCGCGTGTTACGTATACGATGGTGTTTGCTCAAGCACTGAGCGCATTCTGGAGACAGTGTGCCATACAACACTGCGCGTCTGACTAGTGCTTTCAGAACCGCACCTGCTGCTAGCCTGATGGCAGAGGCCAATGAACCGTCACGGGCAGTGAGGCGAGAAATGCTGGGTTTGCGTTATGCGTGTAGGCGACGTCAGTTTCCCGCGCACCCGATCTATGAGCAGTCTTCTGTCGGATCTTGACACTTTTCCAACGGGCGAAGTCCGTGGACATGTCATTCTGTACTCGAAGGTACTTTTTTTAAAGGTAAAAACGTCTAACCGGAGTGCGCCGATTGATCAGAGTTCAGAAAATACTGATACCACCCTGGAGCCTGGTTCCACCTGCAATTAACATATCTGTCTGTCGTGCACAAAGAAGACATTCCATTAGAATTGTGCCCGTTGAGAACGATCGAGCACCTGGATTCCTACAGAGGATAATGATATTCAAGGATGTGTTACTGATGACCCCAAGAACACCACAGGAGCAGGGTGTGCGCTTGTGCGCGGCACTGGTGCACGTTCGTTTAGTTTGCCTGTGTACGTGTCGGTGTGTAGCTCTGAGCTAATTGCGATCATCAAGGCACTCATTTATAGATGCTTCACAGAACGTCCTGAATGTGATTCGGTCTGATTCTCTTAGCAGCCGTTTGGCTCTCATTGCATCTTATCTCTCAAACACTGCACTCCTTCACATCCTCATTCGCCTTACTACGTTGAGACGAGGCAAAAAATGTCCGCTTGTGCTGGATCCCGAACCACATTGGAGTGTGTGGCAACGAGCGTGTGGACTCTGCGGCGAAATGGGCAGTGAAAGCCAGCGTCTAATGTAAGTTTATTTTCTCCTCGTGGAGTAGGGTCTTGGCTTTCTGAAGTGGCGTTGGGTGAAATGATATTTAACTGCAACAATTAGTGCCAGTTTTCCCACGTTTTACTTTGATATCAAGAAGCATTTTGTTCAGAAATACTATTTGTCATACTACAGGAGCATTTTATCCCGACGTATTGTCGAAACCTACTAATTCCTGACTTAGCCAATGCCTAACCTAACCTAGCCTAGCGTACATTGTGTTGTGAGCTAAACAAATGTCGGGTGACTGGAGCAGCCCATCGCTGCGGGCCGACCGTCGCACGACTGTGCTGGTGGCCGTGGCCCGGCGATGACCCGCCGCCGGCCGGCAGGTGCACAAGCACTACGCGCGCGGCACGTTCCGCTACGGACCGCTCGACCACATCAGCCTGGTGGGAACGGTGCACGAGGAATGCGGCGGCTACTACCCGGAGCTGCTGGCGCAGTTCGAGAGCAACCCGTTCCTGCGCGCCGTGATGCCGTGGGGCCCGATGGCCGTGCTGCACCAGATGGACCCGCGCAAGTCCAACGACGGCCCGATCCTCTGGATACGGCCCGGCGAGCAGCTCATCCCCACCATCGAGCTCGGCAAGAGCCCCTTCAAGCGGAAGCGGTGGGTGCGGCTGCGGCCGGCGGTTGCGGCGTGTGCGCTCTCCGTCCCACCCCTGGGGTGTGCTGGCTGACTGAGCTGGGTGTGATGTAGAGGTGCATGTCTCTGTGGTTGGCGACTGTATGTCTTGTATGGACTACATGTGCGTGTGGGTGTGTGCGCGCGCGGTATCACCAAATGTACATTATCGTCGTGTGTTAATGAATGAAAGTGCTTGTCGAGGGAGGCAAATATGCGTCACTGTTCCGATCTTCAAGTTCCTCTTGGCCACAAACCTGGTGTGGTGGTGCTTATCTGGGAATGCTTGCTGTGATTATCGTGTGTGGGAACCTGAGTGCTTCTTTGGCATTTGGGGCATTACTTATTAGATGACTTGAATACTGATGCAACTGAACAATCTTCACCTACCTCCGCAGCACCAGCTAGACTTCGATTTGTGCTCCTTTTAACCGAAATTTTCCACCGATGTTCGATTCAAGTTCGATCCAGCCCAGGTTGACGGTTAATGGACTGTGACAGGCAGAACTCAGAGGCCGTCAGCAGTCTGCCTGATATTCCGCGCATTGCGTCTGGGCCCTCCTGTTTGCTATCCAGTTCTAACTCATCCTGGGTCTGTCGGATGTCCTTGTCGGACATCTGTGTGTCAAATACTGTTTTCAGTTCGGTGTGAGATGACAATGAATATGTTCAAAATTGTTCGTAGAAGATGACGCTAAAAACGATTAAGCTTACGCCTAAGCGTAAACAAAGATGCAAAATGCAATTCAAGATTAGACAAGTACTGAAAAAGCAGCAGGAATGACCTACCTGTAATGAAATTCATAGCATGTCAAGTTCTTGTTTGGAGAAAAAGTATGAATATGTTGTGATAGACCATTGGAGATATACATAAAAATGCAGCGGTGTGTGCATTTGTTTATGAAGTGCAGCTTTGTACTTTCATTTCCGAACTTGGACACTGCATTGGGGTCGCTGAACGGCCTACCAGTCGAATACGTTGTAAACCACGTGCAGCTTACTTTCCCAATGTTGTGTGCCACCGAGCACCTCGGCCGGTGCCGGCCTTTACGGCGGCTGGCGGGAGCTGACTGTCCTCTGACGGCCCACAGGAACACGGGCATCAACGAGCTGCGTAACCTGCAGTATCTGCCGCGCATCTCCGAGGCGCGCGAGATCATGTTCGAGGACAGGACTCGCGCTCACGCCGACCACGTGGGCCACGGTCTGGACCGGCTCACAACCGGCGCTGTCGGTCAGTGCCCCGCCCACGTCACCTAGCCCCAACCCACCCAGGGTGGGCAAAAAGCCAGCTAAGACTAGTTCAGCCATGCCAGTTGTTAAAACTAGGTTAACCCCGGTAAAACTGGCCTAAACTCGAAATGCTAGTTGTAGATAAAAATATGTATGCATTTACATTTCTAGTTGTAAGCATAAAACACTGCCTTCAGCGCTCTCAACTACTCAGTAGATAATATCCGGTATAATCCATGGACAATATCCGGTATAATCCAGCCACAAAATTGTTCTCTTGATTAACATCATTGAAAATTGCAAAGATATTCAAGAACAGCAAAAGTATTTCCATTTTGAATACCAGGTACAACCACATGCAGAAATGCCTAAACAGAATCCAGCCTGCAAAATATAAGAAGGGCATGAGTTTTCATCTCGGACGCCAGGCATTCCAAGCTTAGTGGTTTTCCCATTCCAGCTGATGCTTGTTGGCGCTAGTGTATGCGTTTGTGGCATGTGTGGTATCTGTGCGTGGTATAGTGTTTTCTTAATGTGTCGTGGTGCCCCCGAATCGACCTGGTCATTGTGGAGCATTTGGTATAACGAGCCAGGTGCGTATTTGTTACAATGTTTTGTAGGTTTCAGTGGATTGTAGCTGACATATTTGTATTAAATTGGGCAAGGGCATGAATTCCATTCTGATCTACCAACTCAAAATACTACATGCGGAGTAAATGTCTTGGAGCAATTTATATTTCGTATTGTAAGCATGAAAACTACTGACATGGGTATGTACCACACCTAGGAGATGGTATGCGTATGTAATTACAAATTTCTCTTCTTGCTTAGGTACATCTTCTTCAAGATGTGCCAAAGCGACTGGAATGTCTGGACCGATGGCAACAGTATTGATCAATTTGCATCCAAGTCCTGAACTTCCAGATCCTTGACCATGAAAGTGTCCATGGCGATATCATCTCCAACCCACTATCGAGGGAGCTAACTGAGTCTGCAGCCCTCAGGCGCCACTTGACCTCGTAGTTGCGGCTCCCTTGAGTTGCGGCCGCTGTGGCTCCCTTGAGCCCAAGTCACCATCAGTTTTGACCTTACTTTGACACAGCGCTATTAACATGTTCTAAAAGAATGTCCATTGAAATTGGGTTCAGTGGTGCATTTCCTTTCATAGCGGTCTGCTGGGAAGTTTCTGTGTACTTGTGGTATTACTGAAGCGAACTACCTTCCCCTGTGTTCCCCTATTGCTGAACTCCCAGCCCGCGTCGTGTTGGTATGATGTTCGTATGTAAAATGGCTCCTCATCAGGTGCGCTATATCGAGCAGTTGTTCTATCTGGCGGGAGTTCCAAATGTTCTACGTAGAGGCTACTAGTTTTACAACCTTGGAAGCAATTTAAATTTAGACGAAGCTGTGATTTCCTTTTCGTGATATTTAAGTGTTTTGCAAGTTCGTTTCTTTTATGAATTATATATTGAAACGTATTCAAAGTTGACTCAAAGTTGGCAATTTAGCATTAGACAAGTGATATTCTTATCCACTTCGCACATCCGCCGACCCCCTTCCGCCACCTAATACAACGCACTTGGTGGTATTCTGTTGGATGTATCAGACATGTATGGCTGGATTGTGTCCGGACCGTGCCCCGGCTTCACGCGACCTAGTATTGGCCATAACTCCGTCCTCCGCGTGCGTCGCAGGCATTCTGAAGGCGGTGCACTGCGGCGAGAAGTACAAGTACAACCGCATCACCAAGGACGTGGTGGCGTTCCACGCGCAGGACTTCAACACGATCGTGGAGAAGCTGCAGCTGGACCTGCACGAGCCGCCAATGTCGCAGGTGAGGCGTTGGCGTCCCGTTGCCATTGGCGTGAGGAAACTGTCCAGCAGACGGTCTGTGTCGGGGCCATTGGCCTACAGGCCGAGTGGATCCAGCGGGTACTTTATTAAAAAAGCGAATGAACAAGTGGACTACATTCGTTTCCGTATTTTGTATATGCGTTAGCTTCAGGCGGTATTCATTCATTTTAAATCATAAACTTTACGCGTAAACCGACGCCTGATGGAATATTCTGATGGCCCCCAGGAAATGGAGTTTGTACGTGGTGAATTGACTCCATAGCTTGGAAATAATAAATTAATTGCAATTGTTTAGAGGAAGGCTTCACTGATCAGTGTTAATCCTAAGCTCAAGCTTGTTGCATTGATCCTGAACCCACCTCCCGATTGGGAAATTCCAGTTCTCTAGCACTATTTTGACTCACCTGGTCTAACTCACTATTTTGACTCACCTGGTTCAGGACTGCTTATTGAGTATATTATCACCAAAGTAATGCTTGTAGGAAGTCCTCTCGGTGATGTGTGTCGGTCGGGAATAGTCGGTGGAGACACGTGAATCTAAACCCGCGACTTCGACACCGTTCCCGCGGGGGGATCAGGTTATTTAAACACTCGACCACACACTACCACTGGTTACATATTTAGATAAGTATGCATGGGAACGTTACCACATACTTGTACGGTTGGGTGTATTTGGTCTAGTAACACACATTTGGTCTCAACTAGTTAACCAAGAGTAGAGGAAATCTGCCCAAGAGTTGCGACAAGACTTGCATCATATCCAGCTTCAATATGTTCCTGTCAGTATACCTGATCTAGTGAGCTCTATCTAGTCTAAGAAGAAGCCAAGATTCGTGCATTAATGTCATATTCCACTGTTTATCATCACAATATTAAACAAAAATTAGCACTACTTTAGCCATAATTTACCGCGCTTGCACCATCTTTTCAGCGATA
The DNA here is from genome assembly GCA_034440615.1 of Ashinkailepas kermadecensis. Classification (NCBI taxonomy): domain Eukaryota; kingdom Metazoa; phylum Arthropoda; class Thecostraca; family Neolepadidae; genus Ashinkailepas; species Ashinkailepas kermadecensis. The sequence continues at coordinate 44,813 of JAOTOM010001221.1, forward strand.
ATTTCCATTCTGACACCCTGGCATAGAATGGATTTTGGTGCACTGATGTCAAATGTAGCAAAAGCTGTGTACCAATTAATGCCATGTATTGCATGCATACAATATCAAATGCACAATACATTTACAAATACATGCATTAAGCATGACATTAAATGTCTTCCTTTGTATCGTATTTTTTAAATCATGGATGAGTTCGTTCTCGGCACATTGAAAAATGAGGTCATTACCATGAACGGCTTCACTTTCCCTTTGTGGTTTTTGGAGGGATTTTGATTCAAGAGCTTCACGAGATTGTGATTCCCCTCTTAGCTTCACGGGATTGTGTGCCATAGCGAATGTTGTGATTAAGTAGGGTGTGGTATAATTATCAAAACACGTGATGGGCTGTTCGGCTGGCCGTCTATTGGACGGAGCTGGTCGAGCCAAACCGGTCACGCGGTGGCGTCGTGCCGTATTGTATTGCAGATCATCTGTTGGGTGGGGGCGCCAAGCTGAACCAGTCACATAGTGACAGAGTGCAGTGCTCTGTATTGCAAACCAGCTATATATTGGTTGGAGGGAGCCAAACTGAATTAGTCATGTTGTGATGGCATGTTATGCTCTGTGTTACAGACCATCTGCTGAGTGGAGGACGCCAAGCTGAACAGTCGCGTCGTAGCGGTGTGTTATGCTCTGTGTTACAGACCATCTGCTGAGTGGAGGACGCCAAGCTGAACCAGTCACGTTGTAACGGTGTGGTATGCTCTGTGTTACAGACCATCTGCTGAGTGGAGGACGCCAAGCTGAACCAGTCACGTTGTAACGGTGTGGTATGCTCTGTTACAGACCATCTGCTGAGTGGAGGACGCCAAGCTGAACCAGTCACGTTGTAACGGTGTGGTATGCTCTGTGTTACAGACCATCTGCTGAGTGGAGGACGCCAAGCTGAACTAGTCACGTTGTAACGGTGTGTTATGCTCTGTGTTACAGACCATCTGCTGGGTGGAGGACGCCAAGCTGAACCAGTCGCGTCGTAGCGGTGTGTTATGCTCTGTGTTACAGACCATCTGCTGAGTGGAGGACGCCAAGCTGAACTAGTCACGTTGTAACGGTGTGTTATGCTCTGTGTTACAGACCATCTGCTGGGTGGAGGACGCCTAGCTAAACAAGTCACGTTGTAATGGTGTGTTATGCTCTGTGTTACAGACCATCTGCTGGGTGGAGGACGCCAAGCTGAATCAGTTACGTCGTGATGGCGTGCGATACTCTCGTATTCAGCTGGCCGACAACGACATCTATTTCCTGCCTAGGAATATCATCCATCAGTTCCGAACTGTGACGGCGGTCTGCAGTGTCGGTAAGGGCTATGTGCTGGTATATAGTGTCGGTAAGGTCGATGTGCTGGTCTTTAGTGTCGGTAAGGGCGAGGTGCTGGTCTAGTGTCGGTAAGGAAGTGATGTTGGTTTGGAGTGTTCAAGACGATATGCTGGTCTGTAGTGTCGGTAAGGGCGAGGTGCTGATCTGTAGTGTCGGTGAGGGCGAGGTGCTGATCTGTAGTGTCGGTAGGGCGATGTGCTGGTCTGTAATGTCGGTAAGGGCGATGTGCTGGTCTGTAGTGTCGGGAATGGCGATGTGCTGGTCTGTAGTATCGGTAAGGGCGATGCGCTGGTCTGTAGTGTCGGTAAGGGCGAAGTGCTGGTCTGTGGTGTCGGTAAGGGCTATGTGCTGGTCTGTAGTGTCGGTAAGGGTGAGGTGCTGGTATGTAGTGTCGGTAAGGGCGAGGTGCTGGTCTGTGGTGTCGGCAAGGGCGATGTGCTGGTCTGTAGTGTTGGTAAGGGTGAGGTGCTGGTCTAGTGTCGGTAAGGGCGATGTGCTGGTCTGTAGTGTCGGTAAGGGCGAGGTGCTGGTCTGTGGTGTCGGTAGGGGCGAGGTGCTGGTCTGTAGTATCGGTAAGGGCGATGTGCTGGTCTGTAGTGTCGGTAAGGGCGAGGTGCTGGTCTGTGGTGTCAGTAAGGGCGAGGTGCTGGTATGTAGTGTCAGAAAAATGGCATGTAGGTTGGTAGTGTCTAAGACTCTGGAAGGATAGTGTCGGAAGGATTAGGATTCTGGAATGTGGTGTCGGTAAGAGAAGGGCTTTGGTCTGTAGTGTCGGAACGGGTGGGATGCTCGTCTTCAGTGTTGATAGGGGTGGGATGCTGGTCGGTGGTGCCGGTAAGGGTTGGATGCTGGTCCGTAGTGTTGATAGGGGCGTAATACTGATCTGTAGTGTCGGTGATGGTAGCTTGCTGACTTGTAGTGTGAGTAAGGGTGGCATGCTTATCTGTAGTGTTGTCTGGGGTGTCATGCCGGTCGGTAGTGTCGATGATGGTGGCATGCTGACTTGTAGTGTCAGTAAGGGTGGCATGCTGATCTGTAGTGTCGGTAGGGGTGGCATGCTGATCTGTAGTGTCGCGAGAGACCAAGTGCTGGTCATCAGTGTCTGTAAGGGTGGGATGATGCTGATCTATAGTATCGAGAGGGACGGTGTGCTGGTCCTCAGTGTCGGTAGAGGTGGAATGATGCTGACATGTCGTGTCGGGAGGGATGAGGTACTGGTCCTCAGTGTCTGTAGGGGTGGGATGTTGGTCTACAGCATTATGTGGTCTGGTGAGGATGGGATGTCCACATGCATTGTAGGAGCAGGGTGCTGGTGCTTGGTGTCAGTAAGGGCGGAGTGCTGGTCCTTAGTGTCAGTGGGGTATGGACGGCATGTTTGTCTGCAGTGTCTGTATGGGCAGGGTGTCGGTCTAGTATCGGTAGGAGTAGCGTGTCGATCTGTAGCGTCTATGCGGAAGGCTTAGTCTGAGGTGCCTGTGGTCGCGGGAAGTCGGTATACAGACTGAACATGCTCGTGGTCTTATTGTTGGAGCAATATGCTCTGGAGAAGTGAAGTTCCTCCAGCATCGCCGGTATTTGTTCTAAAGGTACTGGTAACATCCGGCATGTCATTCACTATCTGTGTGTCTTGTAGCGTGGCACGTACGTCTGAAGCAATACTACGCGGACGATGAGGAGCCGGAGAAGAGCAGCACGCCGCCGAGTACACCGGCCACCCCGCTCAAGACTGAGCCGGCCCCACCGCCGCCGCCGACGCCGCCGTCAGTCACCACCACACCGCACAAGAAGAAAAAGAAACACAAGGATAAGGAGTCGGAGCGTCGGTCTCACAAGTCGATGAACGGTGAGCGACAGCGGTCGTCCCACTCGGTCATTTCCACGCCGTCTAAGGGCAAGGGACACGCACCGACCACTCCATCCAAGGGTGAGGGACACGCGTCGTCCACCCTGTCCAAGGGTGAGGGACACGCACCGTCCACCCCGTCCAAGGATGAGGGACACGCGCCATCCACCCCGTCCAAGGGTGAGGGACACGCGTCGTCCACCCCGTCCAAGGATGAGGGGTACACGCTGTCCACGCCTTCTAAACAAGCTGGGCATTTGTCATCCACTCCATCAAAAGGAGCTGTCCACTTGTCATCAACCCTGTCCAAACATGCGACGTCCGCACCATCTAAAGGTGGTCGGCATTCTGCATCGACGCCATCCAAGGGCGATCGACACCCGACGTCCACACCATCCAAAGGTGATCGGCACCACAAACCGACCCCGGATGCCGCGAGCAAAGCGTTGGGAAGTTCCTCATCGAAACCGAAGTCGGACAACCTGCCGAAGCACCCCGCACGGTCGGAAAGCCAGTCATCCACACGGCCGGTGCATTCTGAAAATTCAGTCTCCAAGCGGTCGGGCCAGGTGGAGAGTTCTTCGCCGAAGCGGTCAGTGCAGTCGGAAAAGTTATTAAAGCGGTCGCTCCAGCCAGAATTTCCAGCACATAAGTGGCCGAGCGAATCCGAAATCACCGAGCCCAAGCGTCCGATGGATTCTGGTATCCTGGAGACAAAGCATCAGATGGAGACGGCGGGAGGCAGAGTGTCAAGTGGAGCCGATGGAAACGGAGCAACGAGCTCAGGCTGGCAGCCCCTTATGCATCAGCCAGACTGGGTCTGGCAGCTCGGTACAAGCGGCGCCTGTCGTGCCCACTGACGCTGTAACTAGTGCCTCTGTCCAGTCTGCCGCTGCCACGCTCCCCAACTCGCCCGAGGGTGCCGGCTCGTCGACTGAACTGGCCTGCTGTCCGCCCGGACACGACAGTCGCGCGACGCACGCGGACGAGTCGGCTACTGGTGTGTCAAGTGCCTCGTCCGACTCCCAGCTGCGCCAGCCACTCGCCAGTCACAACGACGCCGAGTCGCAGTCGCACGCGCACGGCGGCGCTCGCACGGCGGAACACGTTGTCGTCGAGGTGTCGTGCCGGCCGCAAGACGGACGCGGCAGTCCCGTGTCGTCGCGATCGGACGCCGGCGTCGCCGGTCCGACGCCGGACTCGTGCGATCCTGGCGGCGCCGCAAGCGGATCGCAGCCGGCCGCCGGCGTCCGGGCGGGGCCGGCGCGGACGGCGGTGACGGCGGTGACGGCCGACAGCTCCGACTGCCGGCCGCAGACGGACGCCGGCCGGCCGCCATCGCCAGAGCCGGCAGCTGCCAAGCGGGCCCGCCTGGAGGCGAGCCGGCCGCCGCCGCGTGCCTCCGACCTGCTCGGCGACATTCTGTCCGGCATGAACGCGCTGAAGAAATGAACGGCCGCCGGCCGGCCGCCCACACCCCTCTGTACACCGCTATGCATATATATACAGAGACGGGCCGGAATCGTCACGCAGCGTGACACGAGCCCTCGCTATTGGGACCTGAAGCTGTGTACAAAGGATGTGGCGTTGCGCTCGTCTCACGTCATCTGAGTGGTCTGTTCGCCTGTCATTTGGGCACGTTATTATCTGCGTATGTGCGCGTGCTAATTTACTGTTACTGCCCGTGCGCTCGGTGGCCTTCGCATATAGTCATATTCAGAACACGATTTGACAGATACGTGCATCGACACGTGGTATTTATATAGAGACACCTTGTACTAATGTTAAGAATATCATCCCACTCATTTCATCGGGATACGTGGGCCGGTTCTGTGGTCGTACGAGTTGTTTTGGTTTCGTTGACTGGCTGAGTTTTGTCTTGATCTCTAGGTTTCGTTGACTGAATGGGTGTGACAGCGGCGTTGAGTTACTGAACACCTGCCCTGTTGCACGTGTGTGAATACATGAGCTATTTAGTCCGAACCGGTATTGTTTCCGCTAACGTAGTGAAAGCGTGAAAAGGTAGGTGTCATGCTTACATCAATGGAGTTTGGATTCAGTCTGCTCCCATTAGTTTGTTATGCACAATGGGTTTAATGAACCCCTAGACTGCACCCTGTATTTCCAGTACTTCGGATGTCGGACCAAGCTCCTTAATTTCGGTTACAGGCAGTAGATTACCTGCTCGTAAACTCCGAATGTTCGGTTCTTTCTATGTGTGAAATTGTACACTTATCGCAATGGTTTAGGTAGTCGGTGAACCCTAAAGCACCAATCCAACACCACCACCACCACCACCAAGAACTGTTCAATCAAGGGAGCGGAATGAACGTATTCGACTTCTTTTATTGCACGATCACGAGCGCATCATGTATTGTAGCACGAATCAAGTGCGATAGAGGGAATGCGGCAGTGTGCAGATTGGATTGGCGGTGGTTGATCGGTGCTTTAGGGCGCGCCGTCTCCTTAAAACACTGCTCTCGCAGGTGGGATTGAGTCCGCCGTAGTGGTGTTAGTCAATATTTAACAGGATTCCATGCTATAAGGTGATAAGCTATGACCTGAGCATTTGTGCGTGCTGGTTGGCACATAAGTCCACAGTTGGCACGCTGATGGGTTTCAGAGTCTGGTGTCGAACGCACAGGACCTGCTGAAGGCCGCATCCCAGGTGCAAGATATGCTAGCAACTCTTGCTGTTGACGACACCATTTTCGGACCCTGTGGTGCATTTGCTACTGGTCTGACGGCTGGTGTTGCCGGTTTGTCGCGTTCGCAAGTCGATAATCATCTGCTGCCCTCACTCATGCGGTGACGCGATCTCAATTGCCGTGCAGCCAGACATTGGCCGGGAGAGACACTGTCGCAGGGAATGCGCGGGGGCGGGCCACCTTGTTCGTCGACGCTAATGAATCCGAGTCGTCTATGTACACAGGCAGCCAGGCTGCTACTGGGAAGACGGGTGGTGCAAGATTAAATTCGTCACACTTGACTTTTAAATGACTGGAAGGTCCAGACAACAAAATCGTCGTGCGGGAGGATAATTTTCTACCCCTAGCAGTGTGGGGGGAGGTGGGGCATTTGACCCTTTCTCTGAACATCTGTTCTCAGGAATGTAGAGAGATGTGGTTAACGGTATGGTATATCCTTGAACTTTCAGAGTTATTCGCAATATTGTATCTATCTCTTTTTGGTTGACATTGTAGGTCAGGCCAAACAGCCCAATGTCGGAGTGCAATTGATCATCCATCTTGACCATAATTTTCGGACCATAGACGTAAAACAAGTATGATGTGTTCTGTAAGACGGCTTACATTTTCAATACGGCGTTTCATGCGGTCGCCATGCGGCCCGAATACGCAAGACATCCAGCCGCCGCGACCGGAAACCCGCGCCGCCGGGAGAAATTTGTGAAAAGCAAACGCAAACACGAAGCCTACTCGTCACCGAAACGCCCACCCTGTCAACAGCGGCCTCTTGGTGCTACTGCCAGAGCAAGCAATGACTTCCGCCTGGCCACAGGTTATCAGCCTAGAAGCAGCCACCGCTCTGGACAGCCGGAACCGCCAACCGCCAATCAGCGGCCAGCAGTCACCAGTCACCAGCCGGCACCATCAGCCACCAGCCAGGCCACGGGGCACAAAGAGATGGTGTGCGTTGCCTGACGCCTGGGGCCGGCCGCTCCCAGGGGCGGCGCCATTTATAAGCGTCACCCCGGGGGGAGTCGACACCACCCAAGGCAGTCGTCGGAGGCAGACCAGCCAAGAGCGTCGTCGGACGCACACCACCCAAGATGGTCGGAAGCACACTACCCTAGAGAACAGTCGAGCCTCTTGTAAAGTGCAGTGAATGTGGACAATAATGAGTTAAACTGTGAATTTCGCCCGCGTGCGGGTCGACTGGGCCACCCCTGCCAGACAGGCGAAACGAAGCTGACAGCGCGAAATGTGAGTGAATCAGGCCAGGGAGTGGCGATGTACCCTTCACCCATCATGCAAACCATGTGACCCGTCCGCCACCGGTTTTGTGTACGTGATGGTCCGACCCGTGGGGTATGGGTAGCCGTTAGCCCCGGGAAGGGTAAAGGGGAGGAGCGAAGTGTGTGACGATCAAGGGTATTATGGAGCATGGTTCCAAGGTTGGTGGATGATACATGAAGGTGTAAGACAAGACGGCTTACATTTTTTATACGGAGTTCCATGCGGCCCGACTACACGAGAAATCCAGCCGCCGCGACCGGAAACCCGTGGCAGGTGCGGATAAATTTGTGAAAAGCTACTCAAACACGAAGCCTACTCGTCGCCGATACGCCCACACACTGTCAATAGCGGTCACTTGAAGCTGCCGCAAATGCAATGAGTGACTTCCGCCCAGCCACGGGTATCAGCCTGACCCAGTAACCTGGAAACAGCTACCGCTCAGGAACTGCCAACTGCCAACCGCCAATCAGCGGCCGGCAGTCGGCAGTCACCAGTCGCCAGTCACCAATCACCAGTCACCAGCGTCACCAGCCGGCACCATCAGCCACCAGCCAGGCCACGGAGCACAAAGAGCCTGACGTGCGTTGTCTGATATCTGGGGCCGGCCGCGCCATTTATAAGGACTACACCGTGGACTCGAGGCACACACATCACCCAAGGCAGTCGTCGGGGACACACCACCCGAGGCAGCCGCCCGAGGCAGCCGCCGGAGGCGGACAACCCAAGGAGCCGCCGGAGGCAGACCACCCAAGGCAGTCGCCGGAGGAGAGAACATTCAACGGAATCGTTCGGGAGTCGCTCGCGAGCTGAGTGGAGTGATTGTGGTGAAACGGTGAACTTCGCTCGCGTTCGATCGACACGGTCACTCCTGCCAGACAGCGAGAACGAAGCTGACAGCGCGGCATGTGAGTGAACTGGAGCAAGGAGTGGCAATGTATCCCGTGAACCATCATGCCCAAAAATGTTACCCGTCCGTCACCGGTCGTTTTGCATATGTGATGGCCCGAGCCAGCGGTGGGATATGGGTAGCCGTCTGCCCAGGGAAGGGTAAAAATTGATGAGCGAATTGTGGCAAATAAGGTTCTTATGGAGCATGGTTTTCAGGGTTGGTGGTGGGATACCTGAATGTTATATCGTTTAGACATGCATGGTTTAAGGTTGGTGTGGATGATACACGAATGTTTTACTATCCATGAATGCTTATACTCTGAATGGAAGGAAAATAATACATAACCACGCACACACATAACTGATTAGAGTTTAAGTGACCGAGGAACCACTGGATCCGGGAAGACGTTAGTGAAGAGTCGCTCTGCCCTTCTGTTCTCCGTCTTTCTCTCTTTCTCTCTTTCTCTCTTCTCTCTCTCTCTCTCTCTCTCTCTCTCTCTCTCTCTCTCTCTCTCTCTCTCTCTCTCTCTCTCTCTCTCTCTCTCTCTCTCTCTCTCTCTCTCTCTCTCTCTCTCTCTCCCTCTCCCTCTCCTCTCCCCTCCCTCTCCCTCTCCCTCCCTCTCCCTCTCCCTCTCCCTCTCCCCTCCCTCTCCCTCTCCCTCTCCCTCTCCCTCTCCCTCTCCCCTCCCTCTCCCTCTCCCTCTCCCTCTCCCTCTCCCTCTCCCCTCCCTCTCCCCTCCCTCTCCCTCTCCCTCTCCCTCTCCCTCTCCCTCTCCCTCTCCCTCTCCCTCTCCCTCTCCCTCTCCCTCTCCCTCTCCCTCTCCCTCTCCCTCTCCCTCTCCCTCTCCCTCTCCCTCTCCCTCTCCCTCTCCCTCCCTCTCCCTCTCCCTCTCCCTCTCCCTCCCTCTCCCTCTCCCTCTCCCTCTCCCTCTCCCTCTCCCTCTCCCTCTCCCCTCCCTCTCCCTCTCCCTCTCCCTCTCCCTCTCCCTCTCCCTCTCCCTCTCCCTCTCCCTCTCCCTCTCCCTCTCCCTCTCCCTCTCCCTCTCCCCTCTCCCTCTCCCTCTCCCTCTCCCTCTCCCTCTCCCTCTCCCTCTCCCTCTCCTCTCCTCTCCATCTCCATCTCCATCTCCATCTCCATCTCCATCTCCATCTCCATCTCCATCTCTCTCTCTCCCTCTCTATCTCTCTCTCTCTCTCTCTCTCTCTCTCTCTCTCTCTCTCTCTCTCTCTCTCTCTCTCTCTCTCTCTCTCTCTCTCTCTCTCTCTCTCTCTCTCTCTCTCTCCAATGAAACGCCAAATACCTGCTCCCAAATCAAACATGTCACCCGGTCCAAGGCGCCGAGTCGAGGGTTCTTGGCCTTGGGAAGTGATGCGGCAAATAACCGCTAGCTGAGGGTAAACTCGTGAATTATCCCCGGGCACTGGGTCACTAAACCATAGCACCACGTGTATACGAGACTTCCTCCTGCTTTAAATGGTACGGGGTAATAGTACAGCGGAACTGAACCCAGGAAGCTGATTTATATATTGAACCGGGGATAACATTCCACCTAGAAAGGAATGGACTTGAGACTCAACTTAATTTTAGAGGACCCTGTGATCCGTTGTGTGCGTTTTATGTCACGCCGAGATATGCCGGAGACTTTTAAGCGAGCAAGTAGCAAACTATGACTAAAAACAAACCCCGTACCCGACACGAGGTCGCCCACGCTCCCTTATATTGCCCTTTGTCAATTGCATTGCGTCACGGTGATACAGATCCCCTCAGCACATTACCGGTTGTTAAAGGGAACACAACGTTGAAAGTTTACCTTGTAGTGTCGCTGACCCAGGTCGACCTAGCTTGGTCCGAGACGCGGCACCTTCCTTTAATTGCTGCTACCAGATGAATAAGTTGTACATCCGCGGCATACAGTTTGCACCATATGTATGGTTATGTGAACTCCTCACCACGGCAAATGTCTATGACATATCGCAAAGCAGTCACGATGGGAAACGTTTACCGGGATATCGCTGGAAACTCGCCCTCAGGCTTTGTACCTGTCAGTGCATGTATTACCCTTGAATGCTGCGGGCCGGGTAAACATTCGGAGGTCCAAAAGTCTTAAGTTGATGCCGTTAAGGAACGAACAGTGCACCGACCATTAAGTGGCCAAACGTACTAGGTGCGAATGAGGGATTTAACAGTGAATTAATTCCAGGTTCGTCCGCTACTTAATGTAAAAGCTAGCCGGCAAGACAGGATAGGACGAACCCGACTACAGTCTGCGACGGGAAAAACGTGAGACGACTTACGCATTTTAGCGAGGAGACGGTTTGCAAGCCGCTCTTCCATGGGCGATAAATTTCATGGGCCCAAACGTGAGCTACGAATAGCCTCCGCCCTCTTCTCTTCGGAGGAGACGGAGGATGGTTGATAGAAGACGGGAAATGACGAGACACTGTTGGTTGGACCCCTGGGAAAGCGTGCCGGAAAGACTGGACATTTCACAAGGCAGCTGGATGACTTGAGTAATTCTAGGCCGCAAATCCCTCCGGCCTGGTGATCACAGAGCGCGGAAGGGCATCCCGAGGGTGGTAAGACCCGACGGGGTCGATGGGTAAGCTCGCAGGCAGCGGCACCCAATTTTGGTTCGGGATGAATGTGTGCGCACAGTTTAGGTAACAGCCAAAAACGGCCAGGTTGGGATTCCTTCCCCGTCTCAGCTATTCCAGTAGTCCTGGGCCTCTCGATTACGGCACAGACAGGGAAGATGAAGTTTGGCGTTCCGTAAGTCCCCCAAGGATAGGACAGGCAGGGGATTTGAGGGTCTCCCAACATGACCCCGGGCAGGATAGGTTAGAAAGACGATAGGGGGGCCATTCCGACCGATTTGTGGCCCAGGACCACCTGTGGGGGGTGCCCGCCGATCGCAAGTTCGAGCATACAAGACCTGGCTAGGCTTTGACTCATTTAAAATGTAGGTATGTCGGCCATTATTACCCAAGCCCAGACATAAGACCATCAGAAACTAACGGAATGTCGCAGCCCAGTGTCATCAAGCCTTGAAGGCAGTAACGGAAATAGTATATCATTCCCAACCAACAGTGTCGCGTGAGCCGGTCACAGTTGTGGACCAAAGCACGGGTAATTAACATTTAACTTTGGGCCTGTAAGCCCTAAGCAGCGATCAGAGAAAGTAAGACTTGCTGAATGCGCACATACCACTGGAAGGGAAAATCGCGGGCCAAACATTTACATTTGTAATTTATGGAGCGAACGTTCGGAATGAAAGGGAATGAATGTGAGTGTGCATGACCTAGCTAAGGGTACTTAAGGACCAGTGGGGGCTGTTTGGGACCCGATGTGTGCATGCAGCTGTCAGAAACCCATCGTTGTCAAAATTTGACCCAGGATAATTACCTAGGCCCTCAATTTGCCAGTCCGGTGACCCGTGGGAGCATTGCTGGTGGAGGACATGGAGGGAAACAAGGGGGACTTTAACACTAAAGAGGGCCCCGAAGCTGGACGAGGGCCGGTGACGGACGCATTTCCAACTCCAATGTCCGCCCATTACTCTTAAGACCCCCCTTAAGTCTCTCCAACCACGCGGCTCCTCTATCCTTCCCTGGCGCCACGACCAAGCTAGGTTCACTCACGAATGGAAGTGGTGCAGTGAGAAACTTGGCCTCGCTATATAAATTTGTGTTAGGATAAAGAGTTACGGGGCGCCGACAAGATGACTATACGAAGACATGATGATATGACACATGATGACAGTTCATACTACAGGGTAGACTTGCGGGTCACCGCTCGCTGTGGGCCGCACCGGGTGGCGGTCCACCGGAAACGAGATCGAGGCTTGCTTTGCGAGCCGGTCTGCTTCTTCGTTACCTGGGATGTTGGCGTGGCTCGGAATCCAGAGGAAGGAAATGTTCATGTTTACGTTATGGACCACGAGTTGTTGGATTCTATCAATGAAGTGATGTGGACAGTCGTGGGTGTTGCTAATTGACTGGAGGACGGATTTGTAGTCTGAGCAAATTACTACGTTTCTAGCTTTATGCCTCATGAGAATGGAGATAGCGACCAGAATGGCCATTGCTTCAGCGGAGTAGATGGAGAAGTTATCCGGTAGACGCTTGGAAAGTCTGAGACCTGGTCCAGTGTTGCCGATGCCTACCTTAGCCTCGTGTTTCGACCCATCCGTGAATACGAATGATTTGTGATTGTTGTCATCGGCGAACTTGTGGAAGATGCCAAGAATTTTCGCCGATGTGATAATGGATTTCTTCTCCGAGAGCAAGTACTCGACCTTCGGTTGACTGCAAGTCCAGAATGGCCTAGTGGACGGTCGAGCTGCAGTGGGTGGCATTGCGACATTAAGTCACATTTTGTATATTTGCATTTTCTTTCATTTGTCTAAGCAACCATGTTCCACTTTTGACCGCATCTTGCATCGTTTCTTTATGACAAAAAGTGTACATCTAAAAGCCGTATTGAGATGCAAGGTCGTGACCTGACCTCCATTATCAAGTACTGAATTTTATCCTGGGCATCGGTCAGTGCTTCCATCCAGCGCCGACACGTCGTGCGGAGGGGTGCTGCCACCGAACGGCGTCAGCTGTGACTACAACTACACATCGCACAGAGTGGCGTTATCGGGGTTACGGTGCTATATTATCACATATCGGGGTCGACGGTACCAAGACGTTAATGGAGTATTGCAAGGGAAAATTGTTAGCTAAGGAGACGTAATAAATGCGCATATTCTATCACAGATCCCGGTCCAGCTTACCTATTGAATTAATGGATTTTTGCCTACATGTAAAAATCATGCAAACATGCACCAATCTACAACATTCTGTAGCAGACGCCAGCAGGGGCGCAACTAAGGAAATGTGACGTGGGGTCTGATATATTTTTAGTGGTCCCAACCTGCCCAAAAACGAAAAAGTCCCTGTATTACGACCGTTATTTTTTGCCGGGCGGCTTTTTTCGTTTTTTTAATGTGATATTTTGTATCTCCTGTTATCGACCCCTGGTTTCCATTGCCGGATCCACTGGCTGATTCCTGTGGGGGACAAGAGCTTGGGTGTAAGGAAACTATTGGTATGGAAGAAATACCAGAAGGGGTCACTTTTCCAGTTCATGCTGATTGGTCCCATGTCCAGAGACATTTGTTGCTATGGATTATGTTACGCTAGCGATGGATCAAATAAGTAGAAGCTTCTATATCTACCTTATTGGCTCCAGCACTCATGAAAGAGGTGCAATTTCTCGATTGTTCCATGCATCTCCATTGGAGGTCATGCATCGCCATCGGTGTAATGTTAAATTTGATTAGAAGTGCGGGGTAAGCGTCTCCCACGTTTTGGACGGTGGAGCCGCCCATGAAGGTTTCTACTATCAAGGGCGCAACTGTGACTTGATGCAGAATGGATCTAAATTTCGGTTCACGGTTGGCAATGACACCCCCTCCCCACACAAAAAAAAGCAGTCGTGTGGCACATTTACCATGCACACAAAGCAAAATCTGGACTGTGTCATATCTGGGCGTAGCCTGATTGTGAACCACACGCGTGGCCTTCTATCATATATATCACGGACAGCCAAAGATCTATCTTCTTAGCAAGCGCGGCCCATGGGAAGGGCCTTCGAAAGATAGCGATGAAAGATAGCCACGTTTTTGTCAATATTCCAATCTGTAACCTACCATGCACGTAAGTCCTTTGCATACTTCGCTGCACTGGTATACCATTGGGATTTTCAGCAATGGCTAACGCAAGAATTCGTTGCTGTGACTGTAAACGTGCACGCCTCATTCCAAATAAGTTATTGCCTGCCAGCCGCAGCGACCTCCCTGGACCCAGGTATCGCATTAAAATGATTCATTTATCGGTCAGCGTAGACCAGAGGTCCCCAACCCGCAGAGTACCGCGGGCCGCATCGACAAGTCCGAGAGGGCCCGAGGGCCGCACCAATAAAACAAAACTCTGAAAACGACATATTATACACAACACAAAATTTCAAAGAATTTATGAATGAGACACCTGGTGACATTTCTCAGCACAAAGCTTATCAAAATCAGGGATAAAGGAACTAACACTCAGCAAGAGAACGTCGTCCAAGTGGTCATCTGTGAGCTGTGCGCGGGTTTTCGATTTTGGCAGTTTCATCTTGCTAAACAGCTGTTCGCACAAGTATGTTGATCCAAACATCCACGACACTTTCATCGCGTTCTGTACCAGGGCCGGCAATTGACGTGTGCGAACTTGAGACTGCCAGAAGGAGAGGGGGAGGATCCGTTGAACTTTGAGCGCAGCTCGTCGGAACACTGGAGCTCAATGAGCTCCAGCTGGAGGTCAGCGGGGGCACACTCTGGGTCTGCGTCGAAGGGTGCGCTGAACAGCTTCAGCTCTGGGGTGTAGCCGCGTACATCAGCAAAACGGCTGGCAAACTCTTTCCTCAAGTCCCTAACGACGTCCACGTATTTATCTGTGCTGGTGGGCTTAACTGACGCCAATTTCGGGAAGTGGGTAAAGTCCTTCTTCTCCAGCTGAGACTCCCATAGCTTGAGCTTCATCTCGAAGGCGTGAACCTTTGAGATCATGTCCGGGACGAGGATATCTCTGCCTTGGAGCTGAAGGTTCAGGTTGTTCAAGTGAGTGGTCAGGTCGGCGAGAAAAGCGAGATCGGTGACCCAGACGGCATCCTCAAACTGCGGGAATTCAGCTCCCTTGGAGGACAAGAACTCCGACAGCTGCTTTCTGAGGTCGAAGACACGCTTTAGCATAGAGCCACGGCTGAGCCAGCGCACGTCGCAGAAGTAGACCAGGTCGCCATACTCCGCCTTGGCATCGGCAAGCAGGTCCCTGAACCGGCGGTGGTTGAGTCCTCTTGCCAACACAAAGTTCGCTGCTTTCACCACGACGCTCATGACGTCAGACAACGTCGCATACTTGGCACACAGGGTTTCTTGGTGCACAATGCAGTGAAATCGCACAATGTCCTGTTGATGGCCCAAGTCGCGGCATTGCTTCGTCAGGAGCGAAGCAAATCCCTTCGTGGAGCTAACCATGGCTGGGGCACCGTCGGTGGTCACTGCGGACAACTTGGCCAAGTCCAATCCCATGTCGTCCACACACTGCAACACTGCACAGAGGACATCGTCACCGGTAGTGGTACCCTTGAGCGGGACGAGCTGCAGGAACTCTTCCACTACATCCAGGTTGTCTGTCACTCCACGGAAGAAGATCGCCAGCTGGGCAGTGTCCTTCACATCCGTGGACTCGTCCAAGGCCAGTGAGAAGTAGCGCACACCTTGACAACGTTCCCGCAGGGTAGAGCGAACGTCGGAGGCCATCTCCTCGACGCGGCGGGTGATGGTGGAGGCGGAGAGGCTGATCTGACTGAACACCCCCTTCTTCTCCGGGCAGACGTCCTCCACAGCGGCCATCATACACTCCTTGATAAACTCTCCGTCGGCGAAGGGCTTGAGGCCCCGGGCGACCAGGTGAGCAACCCGTTAGCTGGCACGAGTGTTGCTTGCTCCGACTGACGTTGACAAGGCCTTCTTGAACAGCGTTGTCTGTTTCTCCAGACTTGAGGACAGGCGAAACACCTCCTCCTTCCTGTCCTCCTCGGACATCTTTGCGTACTTGGCGTGAAGAGTTTCGAAGTGCCTCTTCACATTGTATTCTTTGCACACGGACACAGTGTCATGGCAGATGAGGCACAGGGGCTTTCCCTTTCGCTCGGAAAAGAAGTAGCCCGCCCACGCGCTGTTGAAGACACGCTTTTCATCCTCGAACTTTCGTTTCTTAGAATGGGGAGCCATCTGCAAAGAGAAAAGAAGACTAAGACAAGAAGACTAAACATAATATATAAAAATATACTTAACCTAATCTCCTAACGGTTAGAACCTAACCTGAACTAACCAATTAACCTAACCCAACCTAGCCTAACCTAACCTAACCTGCTTACCTCTTGGTTTATTATAGCTATAATTTATATAATGTGCCATGAGGTTAGGTTGACTGGCTAATGCTACAAATGGTTCACATACCTTAATGAGATGGTCAAAGTAGCTTAACCTAACCTAACCTAACCCAACCTAACCTAACCTGCTTACCTCTTGGTTTATCATAGCTCTAATTTATATAATGCACCATGAGGTTAGGTTAGGTTAACACGCGCCCTGGAGGGCCTCTGAGAATTACGCGCACTGGAGGGGGGCGGATTCCGCCCCCTAAGATCTCGGCTCCTAGTAAAGCTGGAGGAACGAAATTCGCAGGGTGGATGGGCACGGTAGTGAACTCTATTGTGTGCAATTTTCGTGACCTTAGGTCAATATCTTCAAGGTCAAATGAGGTCATATTGGCAAAATTTTCCGGTTTTGCGTGGCTTGGCTTGTCATCGCTATGGATCGCTGTGATTGTGTTTAAATGCTCAAAAATGGGCATCAATGATGTTTTGGACATTACTAATGATGCAATGCAGATGCTAGACCCAACATTTGACCTCAGGTCACCTATATAGCACCACTTTATCAGGTCAGTTACCTGTTCCAGTTACCGGAACCGGCCGCCCGCCCGATTGCTCCGTCGGGCAGCTCGGAGCAATCGGCTTCGTGAAGAAGGGAGTAAAGTACATGAATAAAGTATGTCAACGCAATGACAAACAGTACAAATGACAAACAGTAGTGCATTTATGGCAACATTCCAGTTTTTCAAGTTTGGTTCCATTAACCTGTCATGAACTTGACCTGACTTGACCTTGGTGACCTAACATGACCTTGAAACTATACAGCATATCAATATGCATCAAACAAGTCGCTAGTGTTGCCTAGAACACTTCCCTTTTGTCAGTATACTGGAAGCGCATCAGCGCTGATTTTTTTGGTCTGGCGCTATAACATTTTTTGACTTTAGCGGCCCCTAACTTGACAAATTTTCGGCCGATTTCCATTTGTCTTGCTTTAAACGACGCGCCGTTCATTTCTAAGCAGGTACACCGAAAATTGCGTATATCGACCGGTAAAATCTGCAGTTATTTGCGAAAAAACCGGAGGGGTGGGCGGATTTCGCCCCCCCCCCCTCCAGTGCGCGTGTTAAGCTACTTCGACCATCTCATTAAGGTATGTAAACCATTTGTAGCATTAGCCAGTCGAAGCCTCGGTGCCATACCTATGACGTCATCACACCGTACCGATGTGACGTTATCGTTCAAATTGAAAAGTAAACATCAGCACCAAAAATGAGTGGTTGCATCTTCTTAGTCACA